>JAVTVY010014183.1:0-51212 GCA_036873755.1 Hanleya hanleyi | reverse complement strand
TATCGGCATTCTGCGCATGCGCGGTGGCCAAAGGGTATGAAAATAGACGTTTTGGAGCTAGGGGAGCCCCTAATGGTCCAATGGGGCCGAGTGAGGTATCAAAGTGAAGCATTCGTGAAGGGGCATCTGATGGGCTGGGTGTGGGGTTGAAATATCGGCATTCTGCGCATGCGCGGTGACCAAAGGGTATGAAAATAGACATTTTGGAGCTAGGGGAGCCAATAATGGTCCGATTGGGTCGAGTGAGGTATCAAAGTGAAGCTTATGTGAAGGGGCAGTGGATGGGTGCATGTAAAATGAGGGGTATGACGTCACTTCCGGTTTGGGTGAATGGGGCGTGACCGCTGGACATCAGACAATCAGAATCGCGTATTTTGACCCGGTGCATTATGGGACATATCCAAGATGGCGGCGTCTGTCTTCTGGTTCAAGATGGCGGCACGGCCGGTGTCGAAAACTGGGCATTTTGTCGGGACGTGGTCATGTGGTGTCGAAAACTGGACCCTGTATGGGCCCCGCTAGAGGTTTTTGCGGTCGAGGTGAGCCACGAATGGTCCGATGGAGTCGAGTGAGGTATCATTGTAAAGCAGTGGTGAGGGAGCATCCGAAGGTATGGCTGTGACGTAAAACTGACGTCATTCTGCGCATGCGCAGTGGAGAAAGTGTATGGAAATAGACGTTTTGGGGTCTAGGTGGACCACTAGTGGTCCGATGGAGTCGAGTGAGGTACCAATGCAATGCATACATGGAGGAGCATGCGCGTACACTAGTGTGTTGTTTGTTTTCAACATTCCGCGCATGCGCAGTAGGTAAATAGCGCTGGGAGGCTGTTTTGGGGCCCAGATGGGCCATCATCGATACGAGTAGTAGCGAAAGTGGACATTTTGGGGCAGTGAAGGAAGGTATTTGGTGTAGAGAGGGATCATTCTTAGTCCGAATGCGTCGTGTGAGGTGTCATCTTGTAGCAACGCCCGCCAACGCCAAGCTCAACGCTTCAACGCCCTGGTGAATTAGCCCAAAAGCTCTGATTTTCATGGAATTGTCATTAATTCATTGGAAATGCAGTGACGCCCGTCAACGCTCATAGTTACGCCTTAACGCTCTAGCATAACACCATGATATAGACCGGAGAGAGAACAGCAACAACAACAAGGATGACACATGAGAGAACAACAAAAACAACAATTTTTTTTTTCATATAGTTTATTTTCTCCTCCATCATAACATACCCACGCTGGGGGAGCCGCGTTGGGTATGTTTACAATTCAAGAAAGACTCTTATCCAATCAGAGACCGCCATTTGCATGTCATGTTCGTTCTTGCCCGTTAGATGTATTCTTGTCCAATCAAAAGTCGCCATTTCAGAGAGTTCCGTCTTCGGCCATGTTCGCTCTGAACCGTTTGTTCTAATCATCGTCAGGCAGGCCTGGATATTCATCGGGCCTCGGTGGGTGGTAAACCCATATCCTCTTCCAAGTGACGCTTGGTCTTCATGATGGACCTGTGCGTGGGGTCCCCTTTCATTTCAAGCGGTAGTAAGGTATACTGTTCATAGATCGCCATGGCTGTTTTCCTGATGCGGGGGCGCATTTGGGTGTACGTAAATTATCCTCTCCGGCGTCCTCGATCGCTTCAGCGTGAGTATTGATAGCTGCTGTCACAATACGATCCCAGAAGGTAGGTTCTGCCTCACTTTCCTGAGGTCAAGCTCTCCATATCAGTAGATAGACTGTCAGCCATCTTGGATTCGGTATCAGTCGATGCACTCTCATCAATCTCTGTATCAGTATCTGCCTCAACGGGCTCCTCGGCGTCTTCAGTCCCATGTATATTTTCTGGTGTCGCATCATATCGTAATGTCTGGTGAACGTGCGTTCACACTCAGAACAAGTATAAGCCATGTTGACGGTTGAACGTCGACTGTGCGTGCTTTGGGAATACGCTCGCTTTTATAGACAGTAACGGCTATCAACGCTTAGCTCAACGCTTCAACGCCCTGGTGAATTAGCTCAGAAGCTCTGATTTCATGGAATTGACATCAATTCATCGAAATGCAGTGACGCCCGTCAACGCCCGTCGTTACGCCTTAACGCTCGTCTCAACGCTTTAACACACTTTCTTAACGCTTTAACGACGTTTAATGATGCGTTCGAACAAATGCTTCTTTTGTGCTATTGCTCTGAAATACGCCGTACACCACCAACACCACCACCAACGCCATCAACGCCACCATCAACGCCACCAACGCCACCACCAACGCCACCAACGCCACCACCGGGCGTCAACGCCCGGTGGTGGTGGTGGTGGTGGTGGTGGTGGTGGTAGTGGCCGGAACTGACCTTTGACCCCGGCGAGCACAGGTTTCCACCGCACGGTGGAAACCTTTACACCGCGCGCGCCGGGGTCAAAGGTCAGTTCCGGCCACCACCACCACCACCACCACCACCACCACCACCACCGGGCGTTGACGCCCGGTGGTGGCGTTGGTGGCGTTGGTGGTGGCGTTGATGGTGGCGTTGGTGGCGTTGGTGGTGGTGTTGGTGGTGTGCGGTGGTGGTGTTGATGGAGTCGGTGGTGGTGTGTGTGGTGGTGGTAGAGTCTTTAAATATAGGAATGAACATGTGTCCATCATCAGTCCATATGTATTGGTCGACTGATGAACATGTCGTGTACGTGTACGTTCTGTGAGAGAGCATTCTCTCGTCGCGATAGTATGCTCAGGCACATTCAACGCAAACACAACCAAGAGATACAGCCGAGTCCCGCTATAGGTCCAACAAGAGCAATAGAGCATCCCTATACGATGACGGTGAGCGGCCCTACAGGGTGTGGAAAGACATCCTGGGTGATGAAGTTCTTAGAGGGAGGTGTGGCAACCCCAGCTCCGACACGTGTTGTTTGGTGTTATAGCCAATGGCAGCCTGCCTACGAAACTACAAGGTTACAGAATGTGAGCTTTGTCCCAGGAATTCCTCACGACATAGACGAACCCTATTACTTCGATTCCGAGCAGACCAACGTGGTAGTGCTCGATGATCTGATGAGTGCGGCCAAGGACAATTCGAAAATCGCCGACCTATCACCAAAGGGTCCCATCATCGAAATCTGTCCGTCATCTATTTGACTCAGAATCTCTTTCCTCAAGGGAAGGCGTCCAGAGATATTGCCTTGAACTGCCAATACTTTGTGTTGCTCTCCAATCCCATTGACAGAGCACAAATCCGTGTGTTTGGTAGTCGAATTTATCCTCAGAACATTGACCATTTTATGCGGGCGTTTCAAGAAGCGACAATTCGTCCGTACGGCTACCTGTTCGTAGATTTAAAAGCCCATACCCCCGAAGATCGTCGGCTGACGACCCACCCGTTACCCGGCGAGGAATCACCACAACGGCATATACCCCTACACCATCCGCCGAGTCCACTCCTGGCAGAGCAGCAGCAGCAGCCCACCCCCATACAGC
The DNA here is from genome assembly GCA_036873755.1 of Hanleya hanleyi. NCBI lineage: Eukaryota > Metazoa > Mollusca > Polyplacophora > Lepidopleurida > Hanleyidae > Hanleya > Hanleya hanleyi. The sequence goes on along the minus strand of JAVTVY010014183.1, from coordinate 47,749 downwards.
GGATCCGCTTCATACCATCAGTCCCGGAATATCACCCAACCGCGAAGGCCCAACCCGAGGTTGAAGAACATAATGTGAACTCGAGGCTATGGAAGGATTTGTTCAAAGAAAGTATGGACGCCGAGATGGGCGAGATTTTGGAGGCCACAGGAAACAAGTTTCAACGCAAAGGGTGTTCGAAAGAGGAAGCTGCAATTTTAGCCCATAACAGATTGGCACCCAGACTACGACGGGCTTTACGTCAGCAGTATGTCGACTTACTGACCCATATGAAATTGTTGGATAAGGACCCAGTCCATATGGAAATTAAAAGAACAGCGTCGATGTTGAAAACCTCGGGCATGAACTGGAAAGCGGCGTATTACAAGCGTCTAGTCCGTCATTCATAATCCAGCCGTCGTCCATTAGAGAATATCCGCGTCCATAATCCAAAGACCTATTCCATTTCCATATAACAGTAATAGCACCAAATTCAAAAAGACAAAAGTATACATAAACATAGGCTTGTTTCCTGCAAGAGAGAAGCGGTCAACAGTTTTCATTGATGCCGGCAAGACATCATGATGTTCCAAAATATCAAATCCGTATCCGTATATGTCAGAGCAATAGCACAAAAGAAGCATTTGTTCGAACGCATCATTAAACGTCGTTAAAGCGTTAAGAAAGTGTGTTAAAGCGTTGAGACGAGCGTTAAGCCGTAACGACGGGTGTTGACGGGCGTCACTGCATTTCGATGAATTGATGTCAATTCCATGAAATCAGAGCTTCTGAGCTAATTCACCAGGGCGTTGAAGCGTTGAGCTAAGCGTTGATAGCCGTTACTGTCTATAAAAGCGAGCGTATTCCCAAAACACGCACAGTCGACGTTCAACCGTCAACATGGCTTATACTTGTTCTGAGTGTGAACGCACGTTCACCAGACATTACGATATGATGCGACACCAGAAAAATATACATGGGACTGAAGACGCCGAGGAGCCCGTTGAGGCAGATACTGATACAGAGATTGATGAGAGTGCATCGACTGATACCGAATCCAAGATGGCTGACAGTCTATCTACTGATATGGAGAGCTTGACCTCAGAGAATCAGCCTTCATCCCAGGAAAGTGAGGCAGAACCTACCTTCTGGGATCGTATTGTGACAGCAGCTATCAATACTCACGCTGAAGCGATCGAGGACGCCGGAGAGGATAATTTACAACAGACGTACACCCAAATGCGCCCCCGCATCAGGAAAACAGCCATGGCGATCTATGAACAGTATACCTTACTACCGCTTGAAATGAAAGGGGACCCCACGCACAGGTCCATCATGAAGACCAAGCGTCACTTGGAAGAGGATATGGGCTTACCACCCACCGAGGCCCTGGAAAATGCGATTAGAATGCGCAAACAACTGTTTCAGGACATGCTGCCCGATGAATATCCAGGCCTGCCTGACGATGATTAGAACAAACGGTTCAGAGCGAACATGGCCGAAGACGGAACTCTCTGAAATGGCGACTTTTGATTGGACAAGAATACATCTAACGGGCAAGAACGAACATGACATGCAAATGGCGGTCTCTGATTGGACAAGAGTCTTTCTTGAATTGTAAACATACCCAACGCGGCTCCCCTAGCGTGGGTATGTTATGATGGAGGGAAAAATAAACTATATGAAAAAAAAATTGTTGTTTTTGTTGTTCTCTCATGTGTCAAACCGTGTTGTTGTTGTTGTTCTCTCTCCGGTCTATATCATGGTGTTATGCTAGAGCGTTAAGGCGTAACTATGAGCGTTGACGGGCGTCACTGCATTTCCAATGAATTAATGACAATTCCATGAAAATCAGAGCTTTTGGGCTAATTCACCAGGGCGTTGAAGCGTTGAGCTTGGCGTTGGCGGGCGTTGCTACAAGATGACACCTCACACGACGCATTCGGACTAAGGATGATCCCTCTCTACACCAAATACCTTCCTTCACTGCCCCAAAATGTCCACTTTCGCTACTACTCGTATCGATGATGGCCCCTCTGGGCCCCAAAACAGCCTCTCAGCGCTATTTACCTACTGCGCATGCGCGGAATGTTGAAAACAAACAACACACTAGTGTAGGCGCATGCTCCTCCATGTATGCATTGCATTGATACCTCACTCGACTCCATCGGACCACTAGTGGTCCACCTAGACCCCAAAACGTCTATTTCCATACACTTTCTCCACTGCGCATGCGCAGAATGACGTCAGTTTTACGTCACAGCCATACCTTCGGATGCTCCCTCACCACTGCTTTACAATGATACCTCACTCGACTCCATCGGACCATTCGTGGCTCACCTCGACCGCAAAAACCTCTAGCGGGGCCCATACAGGGTCCAGTTTTCGACACTACATGACCACATCCCGACAAAATGCCCAGTTTTCGACACCGGCCGTGCCGCCATCTTGAACCAGAAGACAGACGCCGCCATCTTGGATATGTCCCATAATGCACCGGGTCAAAATACGCGATTCTGATTGTCTGATGTCCAGAGGTCACGCCCCATTCACTCAAACCGGAAGTGACGTCATACCCCTCATTTTACATGCACCCATCCACTGCCCCTTCACATAAGCTTCACTTTGATACCTCACTCGACCCAATCGGACCATTATTGGCTCCCCTAGCTCCAAAATGTCTATTTTCATACCCTTTGGTCACCGCGCATGCGCAGAATGCCGATATTTCAACCCCACACCCAGCCCATCAGATGCCTCTTCACGAATGCTTCACTTTGATACCTCACTCGACCCCATTGGACCATTAGTGGCTCCCCTAGCACCAAAACGTCTATTTTCATACCCTTGGGCACCGCGCATGCGCAGAATGCCGATATTTCAACCCCACACCCAGTCCATCAGATGCCACCTCACATAGGCTTCACTTTGATACCTCACTCGACCCCATCGGTCCATTAGGGGCTCCCCTAGCTCCAAAACGTCTATTTTCATGCCCTTTGGTCACCGCGCATGCGCAGAATGCCGCTATTTCAACCCCACACCCAGCCCATTAGATGCCCCTTCACATAAGCTTCACTTTGATACCTCACTCGACCCCATTGATCCATTAGTGGCTCCCCTAGCTCCAACACGGCTATTTCCATACCCTTGGGCCACCGCGCATGCGCAGAATGCCGCTATTTCAACCCCACACCCAGACCATCAAATGCCCCTTCACATAAGCTTCATTTTGATACCTCACTCGACCCCATTGGTCCATTAGTGGCTCCCCTAGCTCCAACACGGCTATTTCCATACGCTTGGTCTACACGAGTTGTCTCCCTTGGAGCTATATACAGACCTCTTTGACTTTTTTCAAAAATTTCACCGATTCGCTCCGCAACACTTCCCATAATGTTCTACATGATGAGACTAAGATAATAAATCCAAACAGCGATACCGCAAATGTATAGAAGTAAGTTTCCCATTAGATTCAACATGGACCAGTGCACCAGTATGTGCCGAAGATTTATATATCATATTTTTAACGTTGGAATATACAACAAGACTCGTGGTGTAATGGTTAACGTGTCTGCCTCTGGATAAAGAGGACCCTGGTTCGAGTCCCGGGTTCGTTGTATAGAGTTTCACTTTTTTTTTTTTTTTATTTATTTATTTATTTATTATTGATTTATTTATTGATTGATTTATTTATTGATTGATTTATTTATTTATTTATTTATTTATTTATTTATTTATTTATTAAAATTAATTAATTAATTCGCCATCTTGGTCCCACCACCCACATCAGCCGCCATCTTGGTCCCACTCCCACATCAGCCGCCATCTTTGGCCCACTCCCACAGCCGCCATCTTGGTCCCACTCCCACATCAGCCGCCATCTTGGTCCCACTCCCACATCAGCCGCCATCTTGGTCCCATCCCACCATCTAGACATGCCTTGATCACGTGATCAAGTTACGCCCCAAATACGGCCTGGGGGGAACAAAAAAGTAGGTCAATATGCGGTGTAATCAGTTTTATATACTACTGACATCGCTAAAAACAGCCTTTTTTCGCATAAAATTCACTCCACATTCTTTCGTAGACCATATATTAGCATGCTGTTTTTTCTATTCGCTTCCTATGATCTCCGGGAACACGTCAATATCAGAGAAGATGTGTTTTAATCGCGAAATATTTTTCCCGCAATTTTATAAACCTGATGAACTCAGGAAATTCAAAATTGTCAAGGAAGAAAAGTTGCATTTTACTGAAAAGTATACTATTTTAAAACATCTGTAGAAAAGATATGCCTGTGACAGGAACTGTATTCATTGGCCAAATAAGAGTTCAGAGTTTTAATTTTATAATTAGAAGTGATAAATTCCTCCTAGGAATATTTTTTGTGAGAAAATGTGTAATTAATAAAGCTCTTTTACAGAGAAGATTTAAAAAGCGCACTCGTGATTCCATCACGATTTTTTGGTGATTCCGTCACGAACTACATTTAACCCCTGTGACGACCCAATCGCGTTTTTCTCATGCGGAAAAAAAATTATCATCCTTGGGTTCTGTATGATATTGGGATATTTCACTGAGGAAAATAAAAGGAAGGGTTGGATGAAATAACTGATGTCTATTGGAATATGTGTGAATATACCCGAGTACAAGTAATAGACTGTTATGGGAAACAAAGGAAAGAATGGGTCGAACTGCAAACCCCGACACTTATTGATTCTGCCACAATACGAATAGCCAGAGTAAAAATGACCAGAAACTACGAACAATATATGGGAACCCCTCATGTAACTTACGCTCATACTATTCAGCTTGTATCACTGACGTCCTTTGTGAATCAGCGAGGAGAACAACTTGAAGGAGTGTAGGGAGCTGTTTATCAGCGTACATGTAACTAAGTTAGAAAAACTACAGGAGAGAGGCTTACGTTATGTTTATAATGACCATACATCCACATATGAAGAATTGTTGGACAAATCTGGTCTTTGTACTCTGCTATTACATCGCCAAAGGCAGTTAGTCTGCTATTACATCGCCAAAGGCAGTTAGTCACTGAAGTGTATAAGTCTTTGAACGGCTTATGTCCCTCATATATTCAGAGCATATATTTACCGTTAAAAATACCAATTACAATTTACGTGCAGTAAATAATTTGGAGGTACCAAAAGTGAACACTACAACACATGGCATCAACTCCATACGTTACCAAGGAGCTATTCTTTGGAATCAACTACCAAACCACATGAAAACTGTTTCTAGTCAAAATGAATTTAAACACATGATAACAAATTTTAGTTTCTGAATTTTTCAGATGTTTTATCTGAAAGTTACTCTGTGTATCTTTTACGTATGTGATAGTCTTATGCTGTTCACTATTGACTTTTAGGGTTATTTATGTAGGTATCAGATTGTTTGTACTTTTAGTGTTATTTATGTCGGTGATAATAGCTCCTTCGCGCGCTAATGTTTTATGGTTCTTAAAACCGACTCTAAATAAAGCTCTTATCTTATCAGCCTTGGCAGTATTAAAATAGGGCCCTTGTTAAATAACATGCAGTTAATTGTAACGAGCAATTGCTGACAAAACTGACAGTTCAACCTAGTAGTGAATCAGAAATATTCGACTTATTCATGATCACATCTTGTTGATCCACTGATAAGTTTGGCATAATGCATAAGCAAAGTCACTCCGAATGGTCATGATCACATGCCTGTATGATTTAAATCTGGTACTCCTGTATCCTGGATACAATTGAAGGTAATGATAGACACAGCGGGGCAGAGTACACACGTACACACATGATGACAATACCAGGCACGGCTGAACAGGGGGGATGGGGGAGAGGGTGGTGTATTTTCATCAAAAAAATAAAATAATAATAATAAAACCCGACAGAAAAACCTATATCTGTATTGAATGCATATTTTACTTTCCAATAAGCATGATGGGCATCTTTGCTCATTCCATCATCCCGATTAAGTCATGGATCGTCTATAAAATTCCAGCCATGACGGATTGCTGGTACACTGCAACGAATATCAGCCACTTCAATCGGAGATATTCGTGAGCTTATGACCTCTCCGATCATGCCTATATCTGAACGAATTAACCCTATCTGGCCTGGGCTTTTTGGGACCTGTCCAGCCCTGGGGGGGAGGCGAAATGTCCCCCCCCCCCCACGCCTAATTATTTTTCTTACCCCTAGCTAGGGTGCTGAAACTTATCACACTATACCCTTGGGTCAAGCTCTACCAGAAAATGTAACGAAATCCAAGATGGCCGCTTCGATGACGTCACAGTGACGTCATTTTCAAAACCGGCATTTTTTGGTCGATTTTTCGGTCAGATTTTCCGACATTTTTATTTTTGCAATTTCTCCGCAAAAACTGCATGATAAATTAGTAAATATTAATGTAATGTGAAATAAAATAGTTTTTGCCCACTTTTCGTTGCGGAAAACCAGAAATTTTGAAGAAATATGACAAAAACATCACTTTTCTGGGACCCCACGTGGCCGCCATCTTGGATTTACCCATGATCCTCTGCTCGGGGGTTATGCAAATAGGCTCACAATGACCCCAATACGATAAACTATAAAGTCATGGAATATCAGCTCTCCATTTTTTGTCGTTCCAGAGTTTGGTAGGGGGGCCATAATAACACCCCCCAGCCCAGGTAGGGTTAAGCGCCAGGCAATGTCTCCATCTGGTTGCTTTGAAGTCAGATGTTTATAGGCTATCCTAGATTTTTTTAAATTTAAGATATGCCCTCATGTTGTTTCCTCTCGGACTTCAAGGAGTTTGTCCTTCAGCTTCTTCTCTACATAAACTGGGCCTTCATTTAATTATACCGAGATCCCGCAAAGGTAGCGTATTGCCCCAAAACGCCGTCCGTTCATTGATTGATATTTTAAACGGACAGTTCCAGTAATAACTGTACAACACTAATCCGCCCACAGGTCCTGGTACGGAGATAGGTTTTTGTACAGAACTGCATTATGGAGGATGACTCATTCACACTCATAAGTTGACCTGTGTTAGGCTCCCCAGCAAGTAGAAAATATCTGTGTTGGTGACATGATCAAAGCTTAATGAACCTTTCAATTGAAATGATATTTATTTAATATTTGAATAATTTCTGCTTCCGAACATCCTCATTTTCTTGACGGGGAATATTGAAAACAACATGCAAAATAGGTAGAGTTTACGTGCGAACATTTCTTGTTTCATTACTCGAAATACGCTACAACGCGTCTCAGGCCATCTAAGACCCTTGGAGCTTCCGGGGACTGGGCGTCCCCTGGACCCTCACCTATGTGCACTGTGATAGTGGCCCCTTCAATCACCAGTTGCTTCCGCCGTGCCTGAATACTAAGTTTGGCTGAAGCGCAAGTATGTGTCCATTGTGAGGTCGGGTAGCCTAGGCATAATCATTCTCGAGTTATACGGTAGTTAAAAACCAATAGGTGACAAAGGGAACAACTTTGGCCCAGCGACCCCCAAAAACTAGGTCAATCTCACTTTGCTATCTAGACGTCTATGACCACATGCATGTGTTATGCCAGTTTGGTGTTCCAGGCAGCCATTTTTCAGGTAATTTATTGGTGACAAATTGACACAATCTGACCAGGTGACCCAAAAACTCACTGATTTTGGATAGGCTTCTGTTTGTGACCACATGCATATGTGACGTAAGTTTGATGTACCTAGGCATATTCATTCTTGAGCTATGGTAATGAGAAAACAAAGATGGATGAACGTAAGTACGTACATATGCATGATAACAATATCCCAAGGACAATTTTTGTTGCAGTCCATGACCTGATGTTTGTCTAGTGAAAGTTCAGTAAGCCTAGACCTTATCGTAATAAGCAGCCAGAGATGAATGGACGAATTTGACCCAGTTACCCCAAAAGATGTCGATCTAACCGATTTTTGATAGACAGTAGACTTCTGCTTTAAGACCATATACATATATGAAATAAGTTTGGCGAAGATGGGTACTCCTAGGCATCATGATTTGACACAGATTGACCTGGTGACCTAGAAAAACATGGATCAATCTCACTGATTTTCAATAGGCTTCTGATCTGTGACCACATACATGTGTGATGTAAGTTTGGTATTCCTAAGCATAGTTATTCTTGAGATATGGTGGTAACAATCAATTCATCATAATTTGACACAGATTGATCTGGGAAAATATGGATCAATCTCACTGATTTTTAATAGGCTTCTTGATCAGCGACCATATCCACGTGTAATGTAATTTTGGTATTCCTAAGCATAGTTATTCTTGAGATATGGTGGTAACGAGTAATCGGAGATGGACGGGCGTATATGATGACAATTCCCTGCCCGATGGCTAAAGATCAATTAGGTGTTCCTAACATCAGTCCATAATGACGCAATACGACGCCCTGCTCTGAGCCATGAAGTCGTTCAAATTCAACAAGAGAATTCAGAGCAAAAAAAATACCATTCATATAGTTCTGCAACTCCCGAATTCGATAGCAGGTTTATTCAATGGCCCATTGTGTCATCGGATGGCAAGGAAATTTGAGGACATGACTGGATAGGTATCAATGAAATATATGAAACATTGCCCAAAGTCTAAAAAGGCTGTAACTGATTCGCTGAATAGTCCACGTGACTTAAATACTGCAAATCGGTTGGTTCACACAAAACCACATCCCTCGAGTAGTAAGACTAAATGGTTATCAGAGAGGCTGCTGATCGACGGAGGTTCTCAAAAATGTGAAGATTATCGTAGGAATTTTACAGATTTATACCTGATGGATGATACACAAGCCTTTCAAAGTTGTTCCAATCCACAAATAAAACAACGAGACAGCTAGATTCGCCTGGAATCATCTGACGTGGTAATGTTCACAACACATTGTAACAGTCGATAATAATTTTATTCTCTTGGAAAGTAGTGATAATCACATTTTACAAGGTTTCAGGTTTCCATAGAAAGATATCATTAATAAGCTTAAACTCAAGACACATGTTAAAATAGAACATATAAAATGGCACTGTATTATACAAGAGTGTCCGGTGGTATGGGTTGAACAGAGCCGCTATGTTTCAGAGCAAGGCATCATATAGCATTATTAGGGGCAAAGAGTTAAAGGGAAAGGCCACCCTAGGAAAAAGCTTACTTCGATTGAAAGAACAATCCCCCAGTGTCCGGAAAATATTTTTGAAATATTTTTCCGATTTTTTTTTAGATATATAGGGTGCTGCCATCTTTGTAAATCTTCCGTCTTCTGAGGTTGAATTGGCCAGATCATGTGTCTATCTGTGACATATCGTCGATCCCTCACTGTAGTCAGTCCAAGCCAAGTCTTTCTGTCGATAATCCCTATATTATGCTTACAAAATAATAGGTATGTGGCAGTCATATTCATTGATCTACAGAGTATGAACACACTGGTTTTCAATGATATCTTTCATAAGGTGACGTTTTTGCTAGCTTAGTGAGAATGGTTTGTCATCAATAATAGGCCGACCAAGGACACGAAATGTAACTTTTGATGGCATTGTTTGTTGCAAATCGGTACCCATGCTAAATTAGTTCTTTGTGTGCTAGGGTTCAAGGTGGGAGGGGATACCACCCGGATTTTGGACGTTAAAGGTCATTTCGGGGTCACTGTTAGGGTTAAATAAGGTCAAAATTGGTAAAAGTCGTTCCTAACTTAATTTCCATTGTGATGTTTGTTACCAATGGCTATCCACGCTAAATTGATTTTATGTGCTGTATGGTTTTATCACAGGTATGGCTAGCTCGTTAATTATTGTGATTGAGGTCATTTTAGGGTCACTTTACGGGTCAAATTAGGTTAAAAATGCTGTTTTATTTTATATATTTTGTGCTGTCTGTTATTTACTTTTGTATGCAGTATGGTTCAAGGCAGGGTGGATACAAAGAAAACTTTGGCAATTTTAGGTCATTATCAGGTCATTTCGAGCTCAAATATCACCAAAAGATGGGCCTTAAAACAATTTAAAACATTTTTGTGTGAAATTCCTTGTGAAAAAATGGGTATCAAATCTGCAGTAGTTCTATGGGGTGAATTTTTAGATATTAGTGTTTGGTACTTCAGTATTTTTTGATCTTATAGACTGGACCTTCCCGATCAATATATTTTTTGGTCCGAAGGTTTCTTTCTCGAGTTTGAAATGGCTTGAGTTAACCCTTTCTGGTCTGGGTGATAGAGGGTTCGGAAATTTAGTGCCCTTTTGAACATTCACGGTATCACCAGAATGATTAAAAATCGAGAGCAAAGACTTTCCGTACTTTTGGAATATTATATTTGGCTAATTTTGAGCCTATTTATGTAATTCTAGTGATTAACCATCATGTGTTAATTCAAAATGGCGCTCATGTGGGTTCATCCATAAATTGCCTCTTTTCAGGTTATTCATATAATAGTCATTATTCTTAGCCCATTGTGCAAATTACTTAACACAAAGGAATCTCCCATCAAGCCTAGTGTCTTTCGCCTTTTTTGGATCTGTTTGCTTAATTCTCAGCTTAAAATATGATGTTTAAATCAAAATGGCGGACAGGTGGGGTAATCTGAAAATCACATTTTTCGTGTTGCTCGTGTAGTTCAAGGCATTATTCTTACCTCACTGTTCTAATTTATCAAAACCGATGCATCCCTATGCATAGCCTAACATTTTATTCCCATTTTGCATCTATTTACATATGCCAAAAATCAAGATTTGATGGTCAAATTAAAAATGGCGGTCATATGGGGTCATGAGAAAAACTCGTATGGTTCAAGGCAGTGTTCTTAGCTCATTATGCAAATTTGTCAAAACCGAGGGATCTCTAAGCATAACCCAACATTCTATTCCCATTTTGAATCTATTTACATATCCCAAAGATCAAGATTTGATGGTCAAATTCAAAATGGCGATGATATGGGGTCATCTGAAAATCACACTCTTTCCTGTTGCTCGTGTAATTCAAGGCATTATTCTTACCTCACTGAGCAAATTTATCAAAATCGAGAGATTTCTATGCATAGCCTAACATCTTATGTCCATTTGGAATCTATTTTCATATGCCAAAAATCAAGATTTTATGGTCAAATTCAAAATAGCGGCCATATGGGGTCATCTGAAAATAACACTATTTCCTGTTGCTCATGTAGTTGAAGACATTATTCTCACTGAACAAATGTATCCAAATTTGAAGGATCTCTATGCATAGCCTATAACATCCTATGTTCATTTTGAGTCTATTTACATATGTCAAAGATCAAGATTTGATGATCAAATTCGAAATGGCGGCCATATGGGCCATCTGAAAATCAGACTTTTGGCCGTAGCTCGTATAGTTCAAGGCATTGTTCTTAGCTCATTATGCAAATTTATCAAAACTGTGGGATCTCTAAGCATAGCCCAACAATCTATGCTCCTTTTGAATCCGCTTACATACCCCTAAGCTCAAGATTTGATGATCAAAGTCATAATGGTGGTCATATGGTGTCATCTGAAAATCATATTTTTTCATGTTTCTCGTTTACTTCAAGGCACTATTCTTCGCTAATTGTGCAAATTTATCGAAACAGGGGGATCACTTAGTATAGCCTGACAACTTACGCCCATTTTGAATCTATTTGTATATCTCCGAGATCAAAATACGGTGTTCAAATTCAATATGGCAGCTGTGTGGGGTTATCTGAATCTCCTGCTTTTCCATGTTGCTTGTGTACATCAAGGCATTGTTGTTAGTTGATTTCGCAAATTTATCAAAACCGAAGGGTCCACATCATAGCCTTTTGCCCATTTTGAATCTATTTGCTTAGTTGTCAGATTAAAAATGATAGTTAAATTCAAAATGACGACCATAAGAAGCCATCCGGAAATTCTTCTTTTTTTCATATTACTGTTAGGATATTTTTATTCTAGGTACAAACTTGTTTAAATTCAGCAGAATAACGCCATAGCTTATTACATTATGCCTATTTTTATTCTGTTGGCATAATCTTCAGCTGAGAATAGAATTATTAAATTCAAAATGGTGACCATGTGGGTTCATCTGAGACTCATATTCTCATTTTGCTCTTGTAATTCAAGGTATTGTGATTACATGGAGCTGAAAGTAGCAATTTCTTACAGCCAAGCCCCTTCACAAAACAGATCGATCTGACTATTTATGGGCCTAGTTTGGCTCTATTCGTACAATCATTTGCTAGAAAAATAATCATCCACAGATAATATAATGGTTACATACTCATTCGTAACAAGTTGTACTGTGAATATTAATTTAGAACCGATTTTCACCAGTTTTTGACCTCATTTGATCCAAATATGACCCTAAAATCACCTTAATTCTAAAAATTAACGTGTTATCGATGACTACATCCAACCCTACACTACATTCAACTGATTCAACTGGAATACCCAATCGTAACACTTAGTATTGTGCATATAACCGATTTTCACAAAATTTTGACCTTATTTGACCCAAAAGCGACCCTAAAATGACCTTAATTCTTATAATAAACGTGTTATCTATGACTACCTGCAACTAATTCAGCTTGGATACTCATTGGTAACAAACAATGCGTTGGATGTTAATTTATAACCAATTTTTATCCATTTTTGACCTTATTTGACCCAAGGAGTGACCCCAAAATGACCTTAATTGGCCAAAATCAGGGTGGTATTCCCTCTTACTTGATCCCTATCACTCAAAGAACTAATTTAGCATGGGTACCCATTTGTAACAAAAAATGCCATCGAAAGTTTTTAAAAGCGTTTTTGATGTCTTTGGCCGGCCGACTATAACATACCACAATGTTTGTCACAAAGGAAAATCTTGCAGATATTGTACACCATTTGAAATGCCTCCAAAGTGAAACATTTTCATACCAGTTATTATTTTTCCAGAGATATAATAACTGTACATGGCACTAGGGCCATAAAGATACTCCCAAACCATCCTTTGGTTCAATCATGCACATTTATCACAATGCATCAAGAATATTTTGCAACCTACATACTTCTACCTAAAATCTATACGTTAGACAAAAATTCATACATTCCAAAGCCTGTAGACTCTCAATCTCTTGGATACGATAACTGACGAGACTTGAGCAGCAGATAAAGGTCAGTTGATCTTTCATGTGTCCATATATCAGTCAGGGAACCAACTAAGGGAGCTTCTTGAAATTAGGAGATGAGTTCCTTGATAATGGGATCCACCGTGCCCCGTTTAGTGTTCTGATCTGGATGGAGAGGAGTTCCAATCGGAATGGCATATGCCATTCCCCCCATCCCACTGCATGGTATGCATGGCATATGCCAACCTTTGTCTGCCGAGTTACAAAAGGTATGCCATGGAGTTCCTAGGAGTTCCAACCCGGCGCACCATGCCACTCTTGTTTTGAATGCCTAATGCCAGTTCCTAGCATGCCCGAATAAAATATAAATTATGACCTCTACAAGTGCAATGATTATGTCAAAAATTTCACTGTTAAAAAAATTAAGATATTTTGATCAGTAGTGTAATGATCTCTGTTAATTCATTTACCAGTATTATTACTTATTTAATTAATTAGTAATCATTAATTATTTACCATAATTCAGTAATACGGTAACAATAGTCCATTACTATGTTTAACAAACTTGAAGTGCATGCGGTACATTCATAAAATTTACATAAACAGGAGATTTTAACACTGGTTAGTAGGAAGAAGACCGATTAACGCTCGAAAATGAGAATTCTAAATGAGGGTTTGTGAATCACGTGGTATTGACGTCAGGATGACGTCACATCCGGTCTCGTGACTTCCGGGCCACTTTCGAGTCAAAGGTCACATCCGGGTCACGTCTTGTGACGTCACTTTCGGTCACGTTATGGTCCAACAAGAGTGATCTACATATTGGTCTGTTAGGCCCATTCCGGCGCAGTGGACAATGTTTAACCTGATGGGAAACTCAAACATGAACATTTGCGATCTCGAGGCCATGCGTTGAAATTTTGATAAAAGGTGACTGTGCGCATGCGCACTGGGCAAGTAGCGCTGGGGTGGACGTTTTGGGGTCGAGGTGGACCCCTAGTGGTCCGATTGAGTCGTGTGAGGTATCGGTGTGTAGCATTCGTGGGAAAGCGTCCAAATGGATGAGTGTGGGATGGAAATGACGTCATTCTGCGCATGCGCAGATAGGGAATTTTGAGAAAAGGGCATTGGAAGGGACGTTTTGGGTTCGAGGTGGACTCATAATGATCCGATTGGGTCGTGTGAGGTATCAGTGGGAAGGGGCATCCGACTGGATGGGTGTGGGTTGGAACTGACGTCATTCTGCGCATGCGCGTAGAAAAAGGGTATTAGAATGAACGTTTTGGGGTCGAGGTGGACCCATAGTGGTCCGATTGGGTTGTATGAGGTGTCATCGTGAAGCATTCGTAGGGGGCCATCCGACTGGACTGGTGTGTTGTCCTTTTCAACATTCTGCGCATGGGCAGACGGGGAATTGTGGGGAAAAGGCGTTGTAAGGGACGTTTTCGGGTTGCGGTGGACCCATAGTGGCCCGATTGAGCTGAAGGAGATATCAAAGTGAAGCTCTCGATCGTGAAGTAGCATCCGACTGGACTAGTATGTAGTAAAAATAGGGTTATGGCGCGAAAGCCCAGTAGAAAAAAACGTATTGAAATGGACATTTTCGGTCGCGGTGGATCCATAGTGAGTCGATTGGGCTGTGTGAGATATCAAAGTGAAGCTCTCGCTCAAATCCCACTCCTGACACGCACCTTTTTCGTTACACTTCGCCATGTTGTAAAACCATTGTACAACGCCCGTGTTAACGCATTGACGCACTAACGATGACGAGTGAGTGAGTGAGTGACTGATCGAGTGAGTGTGTGAGAGTGAGTGGTAGTGGTATGAGGTGGTGGTGGTGGTGGTGGTGGTGGTTTGCGGTGGTGGTGATGGTTTGCGGTGGTGGTGGTGTGTGATGGTGGTAGTAGTAGTGGTGCTGGTGGTGGCGGTTGCCATGATGTGGACAGGTGAGAGAACAACAACAAGGATGGCAGATCAATCATGTTATTATCCCCACCAGCACATCATATCCACGCTGGGGAAGGCGCGTTGGATATGTTTACAATTCTCTTAGGCTCTTGTCCAATCAGAATCCACCATTTCAGAAAGTTCAATTTTCGGTCATGTTCGCTCTGATCCGTTTGTGCTAAGCGCCTTTGGGCAGTCCAGGATACTGGAGCTCCGAGTTCTTTCTTCTCCCATTGGTAGACAGGAAAGGGAGATGGAAGGGCTCCTCGACACTGGGATCAATCTCCACCGGCTCTTCAATTCAGGGCGGCGGATCGACCTCCATGGGTTCTTCCATTCGAGGATGCATTTTCATGAGAACTGAAATATACGGTCTTGAGAGTGTCGAGCGTCTTGGTGACGTCTCAATTGACTGGGATGCTTAAAGATTATATCACGCTCTGCATATGTATGCGTGGTATGCGTCACGTGTGTGACGATGTAACCTGTCCAGGCGATGAAAGGGCTTCGAAGAAGTACACGTGAACATCGTGGTAGAGTGTCTGCTGAATGGAACGTCAACTGTGCATGTCTGTAGGAAACGACTGCTTTTATGGACAGTAACGCCCGCCAACGCCTAGCTCAACGCTTCAATGCCCTGGTGTGAATGGGTGTATGTGTGTGTGTGTGCGTGTGTGTGTGCGTGTGTGTGTGTTTGTGCGAAATCGCCGCCCTACCAATCTTTCTGCGCAATCTCCGGAACGAAAGAAAATAGAGAGCTGAAACTTCGAGACTTTGTAGTTTATCATGGTGGGGTCATTTTGGGCCTATTTGCATGACCCCCGAGGAAAGGATCAAGGGTAAATTCAAGATGGCGGCCATGTGGGGTCCCAGAAAAGTGATGTTTTTGTCATATTGCTTCAAAATTTCTGCTTTTCTGCGATGAAAAGCGGGCAAAAACTATTTTATTTGACATCACATTAATATTTACTAATTTATCAAGCTGTTTTTGAGGAAAAATTGCATAAATATAAAATTCGGAAAATCTGACCGAAAAATCGACCAAAAATGCCGTTTTTGAAAATGACGTCACTGTGACGTCATCAAAGCGGCCATCTTGGATTTTTTTACATTTTCTGGTAGGGCTTGACCCAAGGGTATAGTGTGGTAAGTTTTAGCTCCCTAGTTCAAGGGGTAAGAAAAATAATTAGGGGGCCCATTTCGGCCTCCCACCCCAGGCCACGACAGGTCCCAAAAAGCCCAGGCCAGATAGGATTAAGGCGTAACGACAGGCGTTGACGGGTGTCACCGCATTTCGGTGAATTAGTGTCAATTTCATGGCTAATTCACCAGGGCGTTGAAGCGTTAAGCTTGGCGTTGGCAGGCGTTAGGACCAGGGATGGTCCATCTCTACCCTAAACGCTTTCCTACACACCCCAAAATGCCCGCTTTCGCCAAAACTTCTACTGATGACGTCACCAATGACGTCATAGATGACGCGGACATGCCCCAAATGGTGGTCTACATACCGAGAGCTACAAAATGACACCCCACACGACGCATTCGGATCAAGGATGGTCCCTCTCTACCCCCAAACACCTTCTTTCACACCTCCAAAATCCCGCTTTCGCTACTGCTTCTACTGATGACGGCTTCAATGACGTCACAGATGAGGTGGACATGCCTCCAGTCGGGGTCAACACCCCGTGAGCTACAAAATGACACCCCACACGACGCATTCGGACCAAGGATGGTCCCTCTCTACCCCAAACACACCCCACGCACCCCCAAAATGACCACTTTACTTACTACACCCAACTGTGCATGCGCAGATTGACGCGACTTGCAATAAAAAGCCCGCCACTCTGACTACACTTTCACAACCCCCACAACCCAGTTGGACCAATAGTGGTTCATTTCTACTCCCCCATAATGTCTGCTTTCTATACTACGACCAGATTGCGCATGCGTAGAATAACGAAAACGGACGATACATTGCTCCTCCACGAGGGCTTCAAAATAAGGCCTCATACGACATCATCGGACCACTAGGGGCTCACCTAGACCCCAAAATGCCCACCCAGCACTATTTACCCACTACGCATGGGCGCGGTGAATTTTTCAAAAAAATTCACCGCTTAGTTTCGGGACCCCGCCCATCGTGTTATACTTTGCGAGACGTGGAAAACAAGATCCCACAACCCATATCGCAATGTCCAGGAGTAAATTTCCCAGTATGGATCTATTCACTGAGCTAGTATGGGCCAATATACAGACCTACCCGGTACCTGGACTTTTCAAAAACAATTCACCGCTTATTTTCGAGACCCCTCCCATCGTCTTCTACGTGGTGGGACATGAAAAACAAGATCCCACAACCCATATTGCAATGAACATATATGAATTGCCCAGTATGGACCTATCCACTGAGTCAGTAGGCCTATGGGCCTATCCAGACCTCCGTGAACTTTTCGAAAAATTTCACCGTTTAGCTTTGGGACCCCGCCCATCGTGTTCTACGTGGTGAGACGTGAAAAACAAGATCCCACAACCCATATCGCAATGTCCAGGAGTAAATTTCCCAGTGTGGACCTATTCACTGAGCCAGTATGGGCCTATACAGACCTACCCGGTACCGGGATTTTTCGAAAAGTTTCACCGCTTAGCTCAGAGACCATTCCCATCGTATTTTACGTGGTGAGACGAAGAAAACAATACCCCACAACCCATACATGTAAAATCCACAAAAAATGACCACCCCCATACTCCATACAGTCATTTTCCCCTATTGATGCAAATGTTCGAATCATTCTGCTATTGTTGACGTAAAGTCCGTGTTCCGCATTTTATATTTTCGGAGACAAGTTCTCATTTTACATACACCCACCCATGACTTGATAGGCAGGCCCGATAAGCCGGAAACCGATATTAGCCCTTTTGGACTTTGCCTATCCCTATTTTAGGGGTAAAGTCCGTGTTCCGCTTTTCATATTTTTGGAACAAATCCTCAATTTACATGCATGCACCCATACTTGGTCGCCCTGGAGAAGCGCTCCACTTTGACACCTCACTCGACCCAATCGGTTGACTAGGGGCCCCTCTCGCCCCCAAAATGTCCCGAAGATTGGCGAAGATTGCCGGAGAATTTCCCCCGGCTCCCGCGTATTTGGGACTACATTCTGTCCGCCGAGGCTTTTTCCCCGCGACCGCATCACCGCCAGACCGCATCACCGCGGAGGAATACATGCCCCAAAGGTCACGTGACCGGAAGTCCCGGAACTATAGTGACCTTGACCTCTTGATCACGTGATCTCCCCGTGACCTCCCCAAAAATGACGAAAGAAGGTCAAGTTGACTTTATCCGTCCTTTACATACTACTTATGTCTTCACGTTGTGCACGTTTAGGCGCAGTCTCTATACACAATTAGGCGCATTTCCACAGTTAGACGCAAATTTTCCACACGATTAGGCGCAACGCATAATTAGGCGCAAAATGATTTCCACCAATAAGCGCGTTTCCACGATTAGACGCATATTTCTCACACGAATAGGCGCATTTCCACAATTAGGAGCAAATCTCCTACACGAATAGGCGCAGTTCCACAATTGGGAGCAATTTTTCTACACGATTAGGCGCAACGCATAATTAGGCGCAAGATGGTTCAAATGATTAGGAGCAGTTACATGATTAGACGCAGCCTCCTTACACGATTATGCTCATTTACACAAATAGGCGCAAATTCCGTACACGATTAGGTGCAGTTCCACAATCAAGCGCAAATTTCGTACACGATTAGGCGCAGTTCCACGTTATTAAGCGCAGTTTGTTTACACGATTTGGCGCTGACACGATTAAGCGCAAATACACGATTAGGCCCCCCAGAGGCCCTCGTTTGTCGTCGTCGTTGTTTTCTTTGGTGGGGGGGGGGTGTGGTTGAGGAAGAGTTGAGACGCAGGCTGGAAATTATACTGTTTGTGAACCAGTATATCGTGTTAGAAATATCACCGAATCAGAAATTAACCCCGAAGCCTATAGTCACCGGTGTTTATCAAACGCAACAGTAACTCATTGTAAAAACATTCCGATATAATGATTATTATTGTAAATATATTGATATTTGGTCACCACGAGGTGAAATTTAAAGGAATAACAATAATAATATTTTCCAAACTATATAACATGTGTGATTCCATAACACAGTTGAATTGAAGGCCATCAAAGTAGGCCTAATAGCACGCATACGAAATCGGACGAAAACAGCAAATTGCACGTTATAACTTCCTTATACACGGAGCGTTATATACAATGGTCACAGTTGTGACATGAGAGGTACTTCCTTGATCCTTGATCCATGTGCTGATGGCACGATCGAAACTCCGAGTAAACTAAATTGAAAAACACTGTTGTACTAATCTCACTAGTAACTCCACTATGTATTGAAAATAGATGATGGTTTTGGATCAGATTACAGGCTCTCACTCCTTGTTGGCTTGGTTGGCAGTGTACAAAAGCATACATGTATTGTAGTGTCGACAAGAAAGTTGCATTTTAATGTACATTGATTACAATTTACATTATGTGAACATATAAAATATTTACAAGTTACATTTTGCTTGGATTTCACTCAGTATCGATAGTATTGTGACTGTGCAGTTGATTTCAGTTGATTCTATAATAACATTTGGCCTAAATGCCTTAGCGCCCTATCTTAACGCCTTATGCTAACGCATCAAAATGTAACCGTGGCACTTTTGTAAGTGTATGTCATATTCAAGATAAGGATGTAAATGACAAAACGTAGTAAAGTTTCGTATTCTATCTTAGAATATTCAAAGGCAGATTTTTACACTGGGAGAGAAATCTACGCTGCCTCTTTTGACGTCAGAGATCATATTAACAACGCCATACTTCGAGAGTCCTGCACCGTTTGCGGGACGTCCCAGCGATGCAGAAAATGGAACAGTTTTGTAACTATGTTGCGTTGCGACGTGGTTTATCGTTCGATAATATCGCCACAAGTTCCGACATGCTTGTGGCGCTGCGCACTACAATAACATTAATAACAGTGAAATTGTTAAAATTAAAGTGGTAAAAGAAGAAAAAAGGTATAAATTCTATAATTTGGAAGATAATCTTGGATATGACGTAAATTTGCAAAAGCACCACAGTTACATTTTAACGCCTTAGCATAGCAGTTTGTTTTTTTTACCTTTTGTGAGAGATTGTACAATACTACACGCTTAAAACTAAGTGTCGAAACCTACTCGTAAAGTGTTGCAATAACCCTTTAAGTGTGTCCACAGGGACAGCACTTTAAAGTGCAGTCCCTGTGGACACACTTAAAGTGTTATTTCAACACTTTACAACACTTTAGTTTTAAGCGTGTATTATGTAATACTAATTATATCAATCCATTCACACCATGGAATAAAACATGTTGAGATTTGATGGTCCTCGATTACGTCATTGCTCTACGCCGGGCAATTTTCGGTTTGGCTACTTGCGTGTGCGTGGGTATGCGTGGATTGGTGTGCGTGTGGTGGAGGCGGTGGTGTGCGTGACGGCGGTGGATGTTTGTGGTGGTGGTGGTAATGGTTGGTTGTGATGGTGATGGTCGTTTGTGGTGGTGCTGGTGATGATGCCGTTGCTGAGCGCCCGCCTTAATCCATTGACGCCATAACGCCCTAACGTCTTCTATACCTTGTTCAATAATGTCTTAACGCCATGATTCAGAGAGTAGAGTGAAAAAAATATCAACACGTTCACAAGTTTTCATATAGTTTGTTCTCCCTCAATCACAGGATTGAGGATTCCCTCAGTCAAGCCGGGTTGGGTATGTTTACAATTCAAGTATGCTCTTGTCCAATCAGAATCTCCCACTTGCAGCTGCATCTGTCATAGTCTTTCTTGCTCGTTAGATGTATTCTCGGCTTCTCTTGTCCAATCAGAAACCGCCATCTTCGAAAGTTCAATTTTCGACCATGTTCGCTCTGATCCGTTTGTTCTAATCTTCGTCGGGCAGGCCAGGATACTGTAATGGAAATATGTACCGGAACAGCTGTTTGCGCATTTTGATAGCATTTTGCAGGGCCTCGGTGGGTGGTAGCCCCATATCCTCTTTCATGTGACGCTTGGGCTTCATGATGGTCCTGTGCATGGGGTCGCCTTTCATTTCAAGCGATAGCAGGGTATACTGTTCATAGGTCGCCATGGCTGGAGTCCATTTGGATGAACGCCTGTTGTAATTTATCCTGTTCGGGGTCCGCGATTGCTGCAGCGTGAGTATTAATAGCTGCTGTCACAATACAATCCCAAAAGGTAGGTTCTTCCTCACCCAGGCTTTCCTGGGGCGTAGCCTGACTATCTGAGATCAAGTTCTCTATATCAGTAGATAGACTCTCAGCACTGTCTGTTTCGGTATCAGTCGGTGGACTCTCAGAATCAGCTTGCATATTCTCAGCATCTGAAGCGGCTTCTTGTGCCTTGGTGTCTCCAATCCCATGTATATTCTTCTGGTGTCGCATCATATCGTAACGTCTGGTGAACGTGGTTCACACTCAGACCAAGTATAAGCCATGTTGATGGTTGAACGTTTTTGGGATGAGCTTGCTTTTATGAACAGTAACGCCCAGCTTGACGCTTCAATGTCCTGGAGAAATAGCTCAGGCACTCTAATTGTTCTAGGCATTCATGGAATTGACACTAACTCATCGAAATGCAGTGACGCCCGCCAACGCCCCTCGTTACACCTTAACGCCCGACTCAACGCTTAACGCCCGTCTCAACTCCTTAACGCCCTAGCTTAACGCTTTAACTCGCTATAGTAACGCCTTAACGCCCTATCCTAACGCCTTAAGTATGGGGGTGGTCATTTTTGTGGATTTTACTATGGGTTGTGGGCTCTTGTTTTCTTCGTCTCACCACCTAAAACACGATGGGAATGGTCTCGGAGCTAAGCGGTGTAATTTTTCGAAAAATCCTGGTACCGGGTAGGTCTGTATATAGGCCCATACTGCCTCAGTGGATAGGTCCATACTGGGAAATTTAGTCCTGGACATTGCGATATGGGTTGTGGGATCTTGTTTTTCACGTCTCACCACGTAGAACACGATGGGCGGGGTCCCGACGCTAAGCGGTGAAATTTTTCGAAAAGTTCACGGAGGTCTGGATAGGCCCATAGGCCCACTGGCTCAGTGGATATATATTCATACTTGGCAATTCACATATGTTCATTGCGATATGGGTTGTGGGATCTTGTTTTTCACGTCCCACCACGTAGAACACGATGGGAGGGGTCTCGAAAATAAGCGGTGAATTTTTTTTGAAAAGTCCAGGTAACGGGTAGGTCTGTATATTGGCTCATGCTAGCTCAGTGGATAGGTCCATACTGAGAAATTTACTCCTGGACATTGCGATATGGGTTGTGGGGTCTTGTTTTTCACGTCTCGTCACGTATAACACGATGGGCGGAGTCCCGAAGCTAAGCGGTGAATTTTTTTGAAAATGTATCTGCGCGCATGCGTAGTGGGTAAATAGTGTTGGGTGGACGTTTTGGGATCTAGGTGAGCCCCTAGTGGTCCGATGGTGTCGTATGAG
The DNA here is from genome assembly GCA_036873755.1 of Hanleya hanleyi. Taxonomy (NCBI): domain Eukaryota; kingdom Metazoa; phylum Mollusca; class Polyplacophora; order Lepidopleurida; family Hanleyidae; genus Hanleya; species Hanleya hanleyi. The sequence continues at coordinate 25,158 of JAVTVY010014183.1, read as the reverse complement.
GTCTTATTTTGAAGCCCTCGTGGAGGAGCATCCGCTGGACTAATGTTATCGTTATTCTGCGCATGCGCAATCTCTTCGTAGTATAGAAAGCAGACATTCTGGGGTGCGTGGGGGTGTGTTTGGAGTAGAAATGAACCACTAATGGTCCAAATGGGTCGTGGGGGGTGTCAAGGTGAAGCTTTTGTGCGGTGGAGCCAGAATGGCGTGCTTTTTATTGCAAGTCGCGTCAATCTGCGCATGCGCAGTTGGGTGTAGTAAGTAAAGTGGACATTTTGGGGGTGCGTGGGGGTGTGTTTGGGGTAGAGATGGACCATCCTTTGTCCGAATGCGTCGTATGAGGTGTCATTTTGTAGCTCTCGGTATGTAGACCACGATTTGAGGCATGTCCGCGTCATCCGTGACGTCGTTGGTGACGTCATCAGTAGAAGAATTAGCGAAAGCGGGCATTTTGGGGTGTGTAGGAAAGCGTTTGGGGTAGAGATGGACCATCCCTGGTCCGAATGCGTCGTGTTAGGCGTCACCTTGTATCAACGCCTGCCAACGCCAACCTTAACGCTTCAACGCTCTGGCGAATTAGCCCTGAAGCTCTGATTTTCTACATAGTCCATGAAATTGACACTAATTCATCGAAATGCGGTGACACCCGTCAACGCCTGTCGTAACGCCTTCATCCTATCTGGCCTGGGCTTTTTGGGACCTGTCGTGGAATGGGGTGGGGGCCGAAATGGACCCTCTAATTATTTTTCTTACCCCTTGAGCTACGGTGCTGAAACTTACCACACTCTACCCTTGGGTCAAGCTCTACCAGAAAATGTAAAAAAATCCAGTGACGTCATTTTCAAAAACGGAATTGTTTGGTCGATTTTTCGGTCAGATTTTCCGAATTTTCAAACAGGGAAGTTTCCCTGTTTCTCGCGATGCTAGGTGAACTGGCTTATGGGTAATTTCAGAGGTGCCATCTATCCAAGCGGTATGGTTTTCATTCCAACACCCCTGCGCAAAATGAGAGAATGACTGAAACTTCCGCGTCACTCCGTTTATTGAGCGCGATATCAAGTAATTCGACCTAGTTTGGAATAATTTCTCTGAATTAATCTTATGACGAGCCGTTTCTAGGTGCAGATATCGAAGAATATGTTGGTTTCGTTTCAACACTTCTGTTGATATCTTGTTAGATTTTCTTCTTCGAAAGATTGTGTTTTGTCTGTAAACTGGTCAAATATGGCACAAGTCGTAGTCACGGAATATGCCGACTTCATCTTCGGCTCTGATAGCCAATGAAATACATCGAATTGACGATATGACGTCATGTTTTGAGATCGGCTGAACCGCACTGTCAAAATTATAGTGCAGTCCCGGCGAGAAAGTTTGAGAGGAGGAGGCAGTTTCCTTTCGATCGACTGGAGGGTTTTGACACTATCTTTGACACTGTGCGAGCGTGGTATTCTGACAGATCGAGGTATGTAAAACGTTTTATATCCGTCACTTAATTGATTACTTGTTTCCCGACGCACACTTGTTAATATTGTCAAATAAATGAATATTGTAAAATAAATGAATGTCGCAAGTTTTCGCGCCACTCAGCACTGCATGATTGGAGCACATGGCATGACTGAAAGCCGCCATTTTGTGCGCTAAGTTTGAAAACATTTCTTACAACGAAAATTTGATTTATTTTATCAAGCGAAAGCATCGTTTTTGCTGCAATTTTCAAATTGACTGATCTTATTGTCCAGCATCATTTGTCATCTAGCAAAAATAATGTTCTAGATTCTGACCATATTCGTAATGACAGCTATGGAAGTTGACAAAATAATTTGATTTGAATTTTCTAGTAACGTAAGGGTATTTTGCTGTGTGCAATTGCTGAATCAGTGTGAATGTGATTTTAAAATAATTTGATGTACCGGTATAGGCATAGGCCTACGTACACATAATCTTGAACATATGTTGGGAGTCATTTGGATTCTGATAAATAACTTTATAAGAAAATCTGAGCTTTGAAATATGAAACAAGAAAATGACACAAGAATATCACCCCAAAGAATGTTTGTCAAGAATATGACACAAGATTATAGATCGAAAATTATGTAGACCGGTATACCCAAAATTATATGAACCTGCAGATTTTATAACTTGAAGAACATTGAAATTCAACTGTTTCAAAAGTACAGATTCGGATGTGAACATTCATAAAATATATATTTGAGTGTTTCGGCCAGACATCTATATTGTTTACTATTTTACAAAACTACATGGCAGCAACATCATTGTTAAGTATAAAAGAATGTGGTACAAGTTAAAAATTGATAACTTGTGATAAATAATTCTATATCAACAATCCACCTTTAATAGCCAGGATAGGTAATTATGAAATATGATTACTCCTACAGTTGTAGCAGATATTCATCAAGGTGTAAACATTTTCTCACCGATGTCACGAGGCAGACAGTGTTTGACTAATGCTCTTGTTTCTATCGCCCATTCTTTTGCTAAGCCAGTTTCAACATGGACGAAAAATGACTTGCATAGCATCCTATCCAGTGGAAATGATTTATACAAGACGTTACGCGCAAAAAAACACATAGCAAACCTTTTGTTGCCAAGTGAATTGCCTCCAAATTTCACCTACAATCAGAAGAATTTTAAATTTAGGGAGTGTACTATATTCTCTGGTAATCTCCAAGAGAATTTCAAACCAAGTGGTCCATTTATGACATTTGAATGTGCGTTATCCTTGGCGTTTTCACAACAAGTTACTCCATTTATAGTTGTCAAAGATTATGGAATGGCCATACTTCGACCACCAAATGGTGCAAGTATTTATCTTTTCGATTCTCATGCAAGAAATAACTCCGGAATGTCTGATCCCAGTGGAAAGTGTACTCTCTGGTCATTTTCATCTGTACAAAAAGTGAGCACATTCCTTCGGCATATATTTTGTTCTGGTATAGATTGTGTGCCATTCAATGTACACAGTGTTGAATTGAGAAACATTTCTACTCGTGTACAAAAAGATTTAATTTCTATTGGACATTTTCCTTTTACTGACAGAAAAGGAAGCATCCATGATGCTGCGAGTAAATCTGTGAAAATCACGTTACAGGATCTCCCATTCCTAGGCTGTAAATCTACCATAGCCACAAAACAACCCCCAAAGCTGCAATCACAGGATCGAAATGTATATCGACCCGAGACAAGAAAACGCAAATCTACAGTATTGCAATCGGCAACAAGTGCAATTGTGTTGGAGTCCCGCAAAAAAAACGACACAAGTGTGAAATTCCTTCCACATCTTGCATAATCGAATGTACACATACAGGGACAAAGTCCTGCAGTGAATGTTCACATATTGTATCGCAACCTATAGAGCCAAAATGCACTGGTGAAACTACATCCCCTAAAATGGATAAATCGCCTATATCGTGCAACCGTCCTCCAAGTGATATAATTGACAGACTCGTTAAAAAATTCAAAAACTCAGTTCAACTTTGCCCATCATATGTGTTTTGTAGTTGTTTCCAACTTTGTTTTTTTCACAGTGTTGTCAAAGTTTCTTCGGTGAAATTAAATAAAGTGTTGATGATATTGAATGGGTTTGTACAACTTGTTTATCCAGCTTGAAAGAAGACAAAATTCCATCTTGTTCTTTCGCAAATGGCCTTACATTTCCAAATAAACCACCAGAGCTTGACTTGACATCTTTAGAGCAACGTTTGGTTTTCCGAGAATCCCTTTTATGCAACTGAGAAGAAAAACCCAGAGGTGGCCAGTTAAGCATAAAGGGTAATGTCGTAAACGTTCCTGCAAATGTGTCGCAAACTGTCAAAGTCTTGCCACGCATGCTTCACGAAAGTGAAACAATACTGGTGAAGTTGAAGAGAAAGAAAGAGTTTAAACATCATGTTGTGTTTCAAAATATAAGACCGAATAAAGTCTTGGAAGCAGTGGAGTGGCTTGTGCAAAATAGTGTATTATTTCAAAATGAGGGAATACGTATCAACCCTTCGTGGTTGTCTCAACAGGTGATGGAAAGGGACGTTTCTGAATCTGATCTCAATGAAACTACGTGTACTTCTGACACAGACGGCACAGATTGCCCTAATCCGAATAAGAACCATAAGCAACAGTAACACTTGAAAATGGCGCAAAACCTTCCTCAGATCAGTGGTCAGAAGATGACAATTCGGAGGAACGACCAGCTGGAAACTTGGATACTGTAATGCACCCTATTGATTTCAGAGAATTTAATCAAATCTTGTCACTTGCACCAGCTGAAGGTAATTATCCACTTAGTATGTTTCAAGATCGCTACTCAGAATTTATAGCATTTCCTGCAATATAGGCTACTGTGACCAATCACGACATGATAACAATACCAGAGCTGTGCCCTTACAGTATAGCACCATTTGCAAATGGGAATTGCGTAATGTAGACAGGCGAGTAGCTCAGTGTCTTCCAAATTTGTTTTTCAAGATGAAGAAATTACAAATCAATCAAATTCAAGATAAAATGTCTGTAGCTGTTCGCAAATGTATGAGATCTGGGAAAATTACGGTTGACGATTTACTGGACCAACTTATCAAACTAGATGAAGGCTATCGTGTTCTAAGAACATTACGCAGTTCTCCAACTTACTGGGAACAGTGCAAGCGTGATATTTTCGCCATGATCAGACAAATAGGTTTAGCAACTTGGTTTTGTTCTTTCTCAGCAGCAGAAACAAAATGGACACCATTGCTGTAATTACTTGGAAAAGTATTGAATGCACATGAATACATCCCTGAAGAGGTAGCAAATTTATCATGGGAAGAAAAGTGTAAACTTATCAGGTCAGATCCTGTTACATGTGCAAGATATTTCGACTATCGTTTCTAAAAGTTTTTTCTTTGGAGTCCTAGATGATATTCAACCAGTTGGACAAATTGTGGATTACTTCTATCGGATTGAATTCCAGCAAAGGGGCTCGCCACATGTACATATGCTTTTATGGATTAAAAATGCCCCAAAATTTGCAGATGGAGGACAAGCCATTGCAGACTTTGTTGACAAATACGTGACATGTTCCAGGAATGATGCTGATGAAAATCTTGTCAATTACCAGACTCACCGACATTCTAAAACTTGCAGAAAAAGAGGTAAAGCAATGTGTCGATTCAATTACCCAGTTCCCCCTATGCCAAAGACAATTCTTTTAAAACGATGGACAAAGTGATGCAAGAAGAGACTTCGAAAAGATTTCTCAGTATTTGGAAAGCATGAAATCTGGCGAAAATATTTCGCCCTCAATATGACGTTTGACCAATATATCACGGCAATCCGCTCGTCTTTGCAAAGTAGTAGAATTTTCCTCAAACGTCGTCCAAGTGAGATTAGAGTGAATCCTTACAATTCAATTGCGATGACTTGTTGGGAAGCCAACATGGATATACAATTCATACTAGATCCTTATGCATGTGCTACATACATAGTTTCTTACATTTCAAAAGGGCAGAGAGGAATGTCAAACCTCCTCCAGTCAGCATGCAAGGAAGCTAGAGAACAAAACAGCAATATGCGACAACAAGTCCCTCTCATTGGGAACACATTTTTGTCACATGTAGAGATTGGTGCTCAGGAAGCTGCAGACTTAGTTTTGCAGTTGCCTCTGAAAAGGGCATCTAGATCTGTTCATTTTGTGAACACAAATTCTGCAGAACAAAGGGTAGAGATGGTTAAACCATTCACAGAATTGCAGAAATTGCCCAAGAGTTCCACAAATATTGAAATGGACAACAACAAAAAATCAATACACTAGGAGACCAAAATGCATAGAAAGAATGTGCTTGGCAGATTTCGTAGCATTTTATGACCCCACACGTAATTCCCATGGTGACAGAAATACTCGCTCAGACAGACATGTATGTGACGAATTAATACCAGAATACAATTATGTTGATGATACTGATGACGATGTCCCCAGTGAATAACTAGTGCATGATAACTCCCCTTTTCCAAACTTCTCACAAGAAGTTGCACTGCCTGGAGATGTATATCTCAAGAAGCGATCATATCCAAAGATACTAAGGTTTGTTAACAGGGAGCTGTTGATGCTCTATATCCCTTGGAGGAAGGAGCAAACGGATATCCTTGATCATTTTGAATCCTACGAAATGTGCTACAATTCTTTGAAACATGAAATAAATGAGCGACAGAAACAGTATCAAGCCAATTCAGATATAGTTGATATTCTACAAGAACAATGCACAGAACCACCTCACAGTGGGGATGCCATTGCACCTGATAGTGAACATGTAGAAGAGCAGGATGGAGAAGTGTCTAGTGGTGTGTCACAAGACCTGGACTGTTTCAATCCAAAGAAAGACAGACAGTATGACATAGGTATTGATATTGGTGTCACTAGAAAACCAGTGTCTGAAATTGAGCATGAATCAGAAATGCCAGATGATGAATACCGTGAACAAGTTCGGAAGTTGAACGTTGAACAGAAACACTTCTATCATATCTTGAATAGCATAAAGACGAGCAATCAGGTTGCGGGAAGAGTGTTGTGACAAGAGCACTTTATCAGGCTTTGTTGAAGTATTTCCTTCATCATGATAATGAAAGCCCAGATGCCTTGAAGTGCATCTTATGTGCTCCTACTGGAAAACCTGCTCATAATATTGGTGGAAACACAATACACTCCATTTTCTGTATTCCTGTGAATCAATCCTTAGCATTCAAACATCTGGATATGCAACAACTCAACTCACTACGGTGCAAATTTCAACATCTTTCCATTGTCTTCATCGATGAGATATCCATGGTTGGACATAAAATGCTGAACTTCATCAACTTGCGTTTACAGGAAGCTCAAGGTGTATGCAAACCGTTTGGTGGAATGAGTATTGTTCAATAGGAGACCTATTTCGATTAAAACCGGTTATGGATGGCTGGATATTTTCTCAGATACAAACCGAATTTGGCCCTCTTGCTTCTAATTGTGGCAAGATCACTTCGAAATGTTTGAGCTCAAAACAATCATGAGACAACGTGATGATGTTGCATTTGCAGAATTGCTGAACCGATTAAGAGAAGGTAATCACACGTTGAATGATCTGTCAACGTTGCATTCACTCTTGTTAAAGTCCAATACGCCATATCCTTCCACATTACCACACTTGTATGCAACTAGGAAAGATGTATCCCACTACAATACCAAACTCTTTGATGCAGTCGATAAGACAAACAAAGATATTATCCCTGCCATTGATACAGTGTCTGGGAACTTTCCAGAATTGATAAAAGAAAAGATTCTGTCAAAGGTATCTACTGACAGCTCTCAAACCATGGGTTTACAGTCGAATCTTCAGATTGCTGAAAATCTACCAGCAGAGTTGACCTGCAATATTAATATTGAAGATGGTCTCACTAATGGTACACCCGGAATCGTTAAAAATTAGACTATCGTGTTGACAACTCGTCACGTTGTAGTATTATTTGGGTTCTACTTGAAAATGTTCATGTGGGTCAAATGTGTAGAAGGAAGCTGTCTCATCTGTACACTTGTCACATTCCGCAAGAATGGACTCCAATCCTTGAAATAACGGGAATTTTTTGTGTCGCATACTGCAAAGGATATCACATAGTGCGAAGACAATTCCCCATTCAAATGGCTGCTGCCAAGACAATTCATAAAGCACAAGGATCCACCATGCCTGGTGCTGTTATTCACTTCGGCTTAAGGAAACTACAACACATCCATTATGTTGCTCTGAGCAGAGTACAACATATCTCAAATTTACATTTACTCCACTTTGACTCTCTTAAAATCAGTGTTTCAGCTGATGTTGTTCAGGAGATGGAACGTCTCCGTAATCACGCTGCACTTATGCCATGTCTACCATTGTTCACAGACAAGCACGTATTTACAATTGTCTATCACAATGTTCGATCATTGTAACTTCATTTCAAAGACGTACAAAATGAATACAATTTTCTGCAATCGAACATCATAACAGTTGCAGAATCCAGACTTCGTCCTTCTGATTTGTCTGATGATTACACCCTGCCAGACTTCACTCTGAAGTGAAAAGACTCCAAAATTTCAGCCAATTCGCACAATCGGTCACCTTATGGCTTAGTTTTGTACCATAAATGTCCACTGCATGACTATTTCACATTTAATGTTGGTACTATTGAAGTCATCTTCACTAGTGTTCTCTGTGAAAACCAACCGCTCTTACTGTCATTCGTCTATTGCCCACCCAAAACTTCATTGTCATCGTTGCAACAATTATTTGTCCGCCTCCTCTCAGAAATCCATGATCACCCAGCTATAGTTTTTGGCGATTTCAACTATGATGCTCTAGTGGACATCAATCGGCAGCACTCCATTGCTTCCAATTTTGGATTTCATCAGCTTGTCACTGTCCAAACAACTGACTATGGTTCCGCACTCGACCATATTTATGTCAAGAACGGGTCTTTCCCTAACTTAAAATGTGAAGTACTGGAATCCTACTTTTCTGACAATGGTAACAACAATGGTAACTTGTAGTTGGTAGCTTGTGTATAGTTGAAGAATATGTAATGTTTACATGGGAAAAACTCCTTTGTCTCTGACGGCAGTAAATCTGATTTTTTGTTCAATCTAAAACGTACAAACCCATATTTTTCTTGAAGAATTTATTATATACTGAAATATCAACCTGGAAAAACTTAAGATGGTCAGCCAAATATAAATGAATTTATGATCCATCAAAATGTGTTCCCAGCTGGCCTTTGTGACACATAGGTAAGATTTTCTCTTGTCACAAAAATATATCTCCAACCAAAACCAAGATTGATACTTTTCAGAGATCAAACTTAACTAAAATCTTGTGCGAAAATACAACTATGAATTGAGGTATCATATTTTTGTTACAAGAGAAAATCCACCCTGAAAATGCCTCAAAAGTACCAACATAGACCAGAAATCACATTTCGATCAATCCTAAATTCATGCAACTGGCCATCATAAATTTTCCTAGTTGATATTGCAGTTATTCTTGAAGGAAAATGTTTTTGCTGATTTTGAATGGAAGAATATATCCACTGTATTACTCACTCCAAAGGACATTTTCTCATGTGAACATGACACATCCTTTGTACATGTATGCATCACAAATTCAACAACTTACATTTACAATCTTTTCTATGTACTATGGTGTTCTATTTGTGCCAATTTGATCTCGCGCGTCGACTTGCAAAAGGCGACGCGAAAAGTCGACGTCGCGTTTAGAAACGCGACGTCGCCCTTTCCGTCGCGCGTCGCGCGTCGACTTTTACAATGTTAAAGAGATAGGCCAAAAGTCGACGTCGTGTTTCAAAAGTCGACGTCGCCTTTTGGCCTATCTCTTAGCATTGTAAAAGTCGACGCGCGACGGAGAGGGCGACGTCGCCTTTCAAAACGCGACGTCGACTTTTACGCGTCGCCTTTTTGAAGAATCAAAACTCGACGCGCGACGCGCGACGGAAAAAGTCGACGTCGCGTTTTAAAAGGCGACGTCGCCCTCTCCGTCGCGCGTCGCCTTTTGCAATGTTAAAGAGATAGGCCAAAACTCGACGTCGTGTTTCAAAAGTCGACGTCGACTTTTGCCCTATCTCCTAACATTGTAAAAGTCGACGCGCGACGCGCGACGGAGAGGACGACGTCGCCTTTCAAAACGCGAAGTCGACTTTTTCCGTCGACTTTTTAAAAAGTCGACGCGCGACGGACATTCGCGTCGCGCGTCGCCTTTTCGTTTACAAAAGTGCGCATGTCTGGAGAGTATGGTGTTCTATTTGTGCCAATTTGATCTCGCGCGTCGACTTGCAAAAGTCGACGCACGACGCGCGACGCGAAAGTCGACGTCGTGTTTTGAAACGCCACGTCACTCTTTCCATCGCGCGTCGCGCGTCGACTTTTACAATGTTGAAGACATAGGCTAAAACTCGATGTCGTGTTTCAAAAGTCGACGTCGCCTTTTGGCCTATCTCTTAGCATTGTAAAAGCCGAGGCGCGACGGAGAGGGCGACGTCGCCTTTCAAAACGCGGCGTCGACTTTTCGAGTCGTACGTCGCTTTTTTGAAGAATCAAAACTCGACGCGCGACGCGCGACGGAGAAAGTCGACGTCGCGTTTCAAAAGGCGACGTCGCCCTCTCCGTCGCGCGTCGTGCGTCGGGTTTTATAATGTTAAAGAGATAGGCGAAAACTCGACGTCGTGTTTCAAAAGTCGACGTCGACTTTTGCCCTATCTCCTAACATTGTAAAAGTCGACGCGCGACGGAGAGGGCGACGTTGCCTTTTAAAACGCGACATCGACTTTTTCCGTCGACGCGCGACGCGCGACGGACATTCGCGTCGCGCGTCGCCTTTTGGTTTACAAAGGTGCGCATGTCTGGGGAGCATGTATTCCATATTGTTCACGAGACACAATAAATTATCAATCAAATTATCAATTGAAGTTTGCCACTATACGTTGTACAAACGTATTATATAAAATTCACAATCTTTGTTAACTTTCTTCTTTTATGTAATGGTGTATGTGTGTTTGTACTGTGATGTAATAGTAATAGTAATATATTTATTCTTATAGTGGTAGGTACAGAGTCATATTGTAATACTGAAATGCATGTAATAGCATACCCAGCCCTATACAGGACTTATCAACCACTCTGAACCCTTATTCGAAATTAATTTGTCACGTGGATCGCCTTGAATATAAAAATGTATATATGATGTGTTGTATTATGGTATATTTCACCGTACTGTATGGTATGGTATTGTTTAGAATTGTATTGTTTTGTAATGTATTGAGTTATAATATGTTGAATTGTAATATATTGTATTGTAATGTATGGTATTATTTTGCATTTTATTGTATTGTATCGTATCATATAGTCTTGTTCTGTCTCGTATTATTTTGTTGTATTGTGATTTGGGGTGTTAGTTTCGAACGAGAAAAAAAATGTTCACATCTGCGATTTCCGATCCTTGTAGCCTCTGACCGGTGTTGGTAATTTGCTGAGAATTTGCTGCAACAAAGCAAGAATGGCAAGATATTTAACATACATGGAGACTATGTACCACATAATTTGTTTTTTTCGCTGTCAGATATGTTATATTGCTGATTAATTTTCGAACGCTGGTACCTGTGTTCCACAAAATGCACACCCCTCCATCGCGAGGACAATACGCATCTATTAGCTTGTCAATGTTGAAAGCGACGTTAAACCCTATTCACTCACTCACTCACTCACCCTATTAGCTTGTCAATGTGTTCATATTTCGGTGAGAATTTACTGCAAGATAGCAAGAATGACAAGATATTTTGCGTGCATGGAGACTATGTATAACATAATATATTTGTTTCGCTGTCTGAAATGTTTTTTTTGCTCATTAATTTTCGAACACTGGTTCCTGTATTCCACAAAATGCACACCCCTCAGTCGAGAGGACAAAACTCATCTATTAGCTTGTCAATGTGTATCGATTTCGCCGGACTAATACGTAAATTAAATTCAAGTTTCCAATAATAAACAAAAGCGGATGTAAGTAACTATTTTGCAGGATTAACAGTAACGATTGGAAAACAGAGGGAAAATAAATAATCGCTTGTGTAGCTCAATGGAACTGTGAGATCTTACATTCTGGAGACATCCTGATGAATGTCTCCTGATAAAACGCGCCACGTTGCATTTTATCTCGAATCATACAACCCTTTTTAATAGTAAGGCTTTGTTTTCTGCCATTTTAGTAGACTAGTGACTATATGCTGTCAAAGTAAAGGTGAGGTGTGGGGTCATTTTACTTTCGTTTTCGGCCGGGAAACAGTAAGATCCCACATTTCCTTTGAGCTACACGAGCTATTAATTAGTTTTTCTCTGTTTTCCAGTCGTTACTGTTACTCCTGCAAAACTGTTACTTACATAAGCTTTTGGTTCATTATTGGAAACTTGAATTTATTTTACGTATTAGTCCGGCGAAATATGAACACATTGACAAGCTAATAGATGCGTATTGTCCTCGCGATGGAGGGGTGTGCATTTTGTGGAACACAGGTACCAGTGTTCGAAAATTAATCAGCAATATAACATATCTGACAGCGAAACAAATAAATTATGTGGTACATAGTCTCCATGTATGTTAAATATCTTGCCATTCTTGCTTTGTTGCAGTAAATTCTCAGCAAATTACCAACACCGGTCAGAAGCTACAAGGATCGGAAATCGCAGATGTGAACATTTTTTTTTTTCGTTCGAAATTAACACCCCAATTCACAATGCAACGAAACAATACCAGACAGAACAAGGCTATATGATACGATACAATACAATAAAATGCAAAATAATACCATACATTACAATACAGTATATTATAATTCAACATATTACAACTCAATACATTACAAAACAATACAATTCTAAACAATACCATACCATACAGTACGGTGAAATATACAATATATACACATCACAGTACAAACGCACACACACCTTTACATAAAAGAAGAAAGTTAACAAAGATTGTGAATTTTATATAATACGTTTGTACAACGTATAGTGGCAAACTTCAATTGATAATTTGATTGATAATTTATTGTGTCTCGTGAACAATATGGAATACATGCTCCCCAGACATGCGCACTTTTGTAAACCAAAAGGCGACGCGCGACGCGAATGTCCGTCGCGTTTTGAAAGGCGACGTCGCCCTCTCCGCGACGCGTCGACTTTTACAATGTTAGGAGATAGGCAAAAGTCGACGTCGACTTTTGAAACACGACGTCGAGTTTTGGCCTATCTCTTTAACATTATAAAACTCGACGCACGACGCGCGACGGAGTGGACGACGTCGCTTTTTAAAACGCGACGTCGACTTTTTCCGTCGCGCGTCGAGTTTTGATTCTTCAAAAAGGCGACGCACGACGCGCGACGCGAAAAGTCGTTTTGAAAGGCGACGCCGCCCTCTCCGTCGCGCGTCGACTTTTACAATGCTAAGAGATAGGCCAAAAGGCGACGTCGACTTTTGAAACACGACGTCGAGTTTTGGCCTATCTCTTTAACATTGTAAAAGTCGACGCGCGACGCGCGACGAAAAGGGCGACGTCGCGTTTCAAAACACGACGTCGACTTCTCGCGTCGCGCGTCGTGCGTCGACTTCTGCAAGTCGACGCGCCAGATCAAATTGGCACAAATAGAACACCATACATATGACCAGCCCGTAAAAGGCCAAGTCATCACTGTGGGACGTACAATGGAACGTGCTGATGACAAAACAACAACATATGTTGCCATTGCTGATCACACTGGTTATGCCAAACTGTTGGTTTATGATCGAACTAAATTGCAAATCTTGAGAGAAGGTCACACCGGTATCATCCGTAACTACATCTTGAAACAAGAAGGTATTGTTATAACCAGAAACACAAGGATCTACAAAACAATGGATGATCTTGTCATCTCCCAAGAAGACCGAAGACTAGCAGAACATCTCATAAGTCCACCACCAGCTCCCATCAAAACGATTGGAGAAGCAAAAACCTCACCAATCAAGACACTGCTCGCATTGAGAACACAGATCATACAGGTTTGACCCTCATTAATGACATATTATGTGACTCATTATTACTCCCCAGACATACCCTCACAATTAGCCACAGCATTCAGCAATTGCAGAGGTAAATGCTGTGGCACAATCCAGCTTGGCCATTATTAGCATAGTATTAAATTGGAGTTACTTAGATGCCACATGATTTTTCACCGAGGAGTTTTCCTAATTGTGTCGGCTGCATATGATACTGTAATGGTCGCATAACTTTTCACGTCTCAATCTTCATTGCTATCGTCTGACATCATTGGGCTCACGATTGTCACCACACTGTGACACTGAGAGTATTCTCCCTTTACCAATATACTACAAATGAGTACATGGTATTAGTAAAAATATAATATAATTACTTAAAATATATAAAATGCGTTTACATAATTCTTTTATTCACAGGAACACCGTACGGAGAAGGTGATGTACAAAAACATATCAACACCTGTCAAAAATGTAAAACCGATCATCTTCCTGCCGATTGGCGTTATGGAGAGAACTTGCTGCCTCGTCTGTCTCGCCGGGGACTTACTGTGAAATCACGAATGTCATTGTGAAGAAATACAAAGATGAAATACGGTTCTCCACAACACAAAATTCAACTATTCAGGTGAGAGCATCTCATGCAAGGTATCATTTCAAGTCAAATTCCACTTTTTTTATTGCTGATCTGCAGTACTTTAATAGGAGTGTCTTGCACAGAATTTGCTTCCAATATGACCTACAGATGGATAATGTTCAGTTGATATCCAATATTTGCCCAGAATAGGACCTACATGACCAAACTCTTCTATCACTGCTTCTTTGGCAAACATTGTTCACAAGCCTATTTGAAAAGCCTTAGAATCGAGATTTAAAATTAAAGGCTTTATGATCTGACACTCTTCATGAATAACAATGGTGAGTGTATTCAACTACCTTAATTGGTTATAAAGGTGAAGTAAAAATATTGCCTTTTTCCCCATGACAAAAAAGTGTAACATACTGGTGTCTTGATATAAAGTATGGCAGAGAAAATAGAAGAATTCTGACATCCTCTTTGCGTGCAAAATTGGCAGACTTGACAAGTGAGGAACAAGTTATCCAACAGACTTGGCCATTTCAATCCGCCGAAGTAGTTACACAGAACTGATTGACTCTACTGATCTTGGTCATATAATAGAATAGTTTTCTAATAACTAGAGGCATTCAGTAATTTTTAGAATAACATTTTCTTTGTGAAGCACAGAATCTGGTGCTGGATGTCTTGGTCCCGTGGGGACTTGAAGAGTGATGTCCCTTGTAACTTTGTCCAATAAATACTTCTAGTCTTATTTTCCACTCGAGAAAATATTATTATGGAATATTAACTATTTATCCCTTGGTGACATGACATCATGCTCTGAACCATGTCAATATATGAGGACTAGATGTTACTTCCCCACTATTATGCAGTACCATGTTTTTATGTTTGCCTGTGTAGGGGAATAGCTGTATAGAACACGTAGTTTAGGGAACTGGGACGGACTAAGGGGCACTATTCTGTTCGGCAATTCGGATGTGTTCTAAGGTGACCGCCAGGTGGAGCTCGTCACTGCTCTTCCGGAATAAACGAACGTGTTCAAGCTTTAATTTAGCTCCCTCGTTTTATCTATTTTCAGGTAAGAGAATCCTCGGTAATAATAATCATTGTGGCGATTAATTGCACGATTCTATTAAGAATGCCGCCAGATAGGTTTTATAACCGTCTTCAACGGAATGAGTTGAGAAATACTGGTAAACAGTGCAATCAGCATGGTAGATCATGTCGTCATGTGTTCTCTGAAAGCAGAATGTGTGTCATACATGAAACATTATATATTGTGAATATGCAACAAACCTGGACCATGAAGTAAGGCCTTAGTTTGTCTGTGAATGAACCCATATTAGTGGCAGACGAACATAACAGTTATCGGCGGTGAATGAACTAATAGAACGCTGTTGTTCCCTAATAGATATGTACTTTCATTTTCAATGTTGGCGGAGATGATTAAAGGGGAAAAACTCTTACCGACTAAACCTATTTTTCGAGCTCTAGTCTTTGTGATGTATATCAATTGTGTTTAACTCTGGCATGATCAGGGGAAACAACTCTTCGAGGCAAATTACATTATAGGAGATCATTTGACATTACTGGTGATATATGAACTGAATTAACTGGTGAAACAGGGTGAGGTTAATGTTCTATTTTAAGATTGAATAATCAATATTTAGTAATTAGTTGATTAATTGAAACTAATCAGACACATCGTTCATTTATTATTCTATCTGAATTAAATATAATTAGGCAGATAATTCTTAAATATTCCTAGTCTTGAAATTATACCACATTTGTACTGTCGAGCGAGGGACATTTTATTATGAAGTAATTACAGACATGGGAACTGAGATTTCACGATATTTTATTAGGAATAAAATATTCAATCAATGTTATGTCATCGTTATTAAATAAGCATGTTATGTAATCATTATTAAATAAGCATGTGATGTCATTATTATTAAATAAGCCAAGTCGTTCCTGGATAAATGATAAATGTTGCCAAGTCCATATGCTCGATATTACAAGTATACATGTATAGATATCACTGCAATCATTGGGGTGATTATCCACTGTAAATCATTTCACTATTAATAACTGATTTATTATTATTATTATTATGTGAGCTCGTCACTGCTCTTCCGGAATAAACGAACATGTTCAAGCTGTAATTTAGCTCCCTCGTTTAATCTATTTTCGGTCCACCATCCACCTGGTTAAGGTGAATCCAAGTCGATCGAGGCTTTACATTTGGCGAGCTTAGCCAGGATATTGCTTGGGTTACAGAACGCAGGTGTTGTGTGACGTGAATGAGATGATGGAGGCTGTAGAGCTGGAAATTAAAACGCTACTCTACACGCAGGAAGAACTGAACCAGCTGATTCAAAATCTGAAGATTACTTATAAAAGTCCTACAAAATCTAAAGCTTCACTTTTAAAAGCTGTCGAGAAGTCGGGGAGCATGTGTCGAGTGAAGAAGAGGGACACAAAACAGCCATGATAAACCTGTTGGCGCAGTTGAAGACTTCAGAATGTCCACCACCGCCAACACGCCTCTTTCAGAAAGATTTTAAGATCTTGGGACAAATTGGTGGAGAATCGGGTATCACATTTGTGAATATTACACGGCAAATGGATGGTGGTTTGTCAGAGGGGTTATTCTGAAACTGAAATAGTTGATGCAGTTATAAATGCCATACAGCCAGGACAAGAGCTGAAGAATTATTTAGGTGGCAACCGTCACCTTACTCTACTCACACTTCGTCAACATTTACGCTCATTTTTGTCTGGATCGTCACCGCGTAGCGGTGTCGACCAGACTATGCTGCCACTCACGAAATTTATGCAAATTGGTACGTGCACTATAATGTGATGACCCTGGGTTAACCTGTATCACTCCGCCAGTGATTTTCACTGTGTTGAGTCTTATATCAGGGTATTAACCAGAAAATGAAGAAAAAAACAGTCGTAATCGTTTCATGTGAACTAGAAATAAAACGAAATCTGAATTTGAGTGTATTTCATATTCATTTCTTCGCCCAGGGATTGCTTGAATCCGTGGACTATTTTTTTGGTCTGCATTGTCTGGTTCCGCCGACCTGGTAATGTGGTGGAAAGCTGGCAAGACGGTACATCTTCGGAAAATTTATGACCTATTCCAAGGTTCTTAGCGTGACATGTTCATGATCAGGTCAGGGGATTTGCAGCATTTCTGTTCTTCATTCAATACATAGTACTGTTCATACGCCCTATGATATGTACTTTTGTTGCTAACTTTATGCAAGTTTTGTTGTTAAAAAAATAAAACTGAACGTACTTGTAGGCCTACTCGTTTGAAGCAGCAGACATTATAAATTTAGTTGACCTAGATTCTGCATTGAAGATCAACCATTGAAACGCGGAAAACAACGAATTACGTCAATTATACAGTATTTTCGCCTTCATGTTGTCTGATCGTACTAGTCTTGTTTATCTGATGATGCTAAATAATAATGATCTTGTGAACTTTGGGATAGGCCTAGGTCATAAATTTTCTGAAGATGTACCATTTTGCGGAAAGCTGCCTGCCTCGTGGTGTTTGTTCAATTCGTCTGAGCTGCGTGAGTTTGTGGTAAGTTCTCAAGATTACTTATATATGCCTGGTGTTTATAGTTCGTAATTTGTTTGTTGACAACGATAGCGTTGGAGAGACAATTTGTGCGAAAATCCCTGTTGTTGTTGCTGTACGATCATACGTTGCAAATCTTATTCCGACTGTCGCACTTGACAGGTTCAGGTTCTGGGATTATGAAGTCACCAGTTTTCAACACTCGTACGTTCTTTCCCGTGAAGTCGGCGTTCGTTACTATTTTAATGTGTACGCATACTGCATGGAATATATTTCCAGAGGACATATGTGTCGAAGCAACAACAATAGTATTTACATTTTTCTCGTCTTGTGAACTTGACCGGATCCTGTCCACTGCAAATTTATGTATTCCGGGGGACTCTGCTCTCCGAATATAATTTAGTTTCAAAAAGTTTGAACAACAACACAACTTTTCGAAAGTGGAAACAACAGAATTTATTTGTCAGGTACCGCTTTCGAAAAGTTTTTGTTGTTGGTGGTGTTCAAACTTTTTCAAACTAAATTATATACGCAATGATCGTACAGCAACAACAACAGGAATTTTCGCACGTTGTCAACAAACAAATTTACTATACACAAACTCATGCAGCTCTTGCAAATATCTGTGCTACGCAAATAAAAACACATTAATAAAACTATCCAGTCTCCTTGCATATTTGTCACTTTGTCACAATAAAATTGCATGAATTATGAAAATCTGCTCGCAAAAACTGGTAGAAGGCATTGACGCAGACAATCCACTTTTAACCATATCACTGTAGATAGTTTCTTGCTACCATGAAGACCTAGCATATTTCTAAATGAACCGCCTTCACAAGTTCACTTCCTTGAAGACTAAATTGTGTTCCAGTTGTGATTTCCCAAACAGACTCGTCCACAAATTGGAGAAAATCTCCACATTTATCCATACATCTGCTATCGACTGCTGAAACGTTGAAACGTTTTGAAACTTTAAATCCATTATTGGCGATCCAGACATCAGTACTTTGAGTACTTTCATATAATGAAAAGTCTGGAACAGAGCTGTATTTGGAGTAATGCAACCCAACGGCCAACAGAGAAATCTCAAGATTTTGTCTACAGGGTTCTTGATCTGAAACAAAAGGTAGCCGCTGCCGCCCGTGACGAAGGGGAAGGCTTTGGATTCGACCCAGCCTTAATAGACAAAATGACTTATCGCACAATACGAACTGGTCTCCGAGATACAACAATATCACAGGAACTGAAGGAGACATTGCAGAATAACCCGCGAGATGAAGATATTATTCAAGCAATCAACAACGCCGTCTCAACAGAAACTGAAAGACTAAAAAAACTGAACCATGACAAACGCGTACGTCAAATCGATGTCAGTGGGAGCGCATTTCCACCACCGCGAGAGGACATTAGTTTCCAGAATCTTGTGGCAGATCTCAGGGCGGAGCTACGAGCGGAAGTTAATTCGCTTAAAGAAACCCTACAGCCGAAGCAGACTATGGCTGGGGAGTCTGGTCATCTGATGGTAGACGCCGTTGTTGTGAAGCTTGCCAACAAAATGGCGATCGCTGCTCCCACTGTTATTGATGTGGAAGTGCGGAGCATTACATAGGTGGCTGCAAGATTCGGCGAAACCAGAAGAACCAGGAAAACAGGTATTGACCATGGATGCGGGACAACCTATGGTCAATAATAAAGAACAAACGTCCCATTGCATCTACTGTGGTAAACATTCCATTCAGACTCTGTCCTGTAGTGGTTGCAAAACTGTCAGTTATTGCGATAAGGGTTGTCGGAGAGCCCACTGGAATGAACATAAAATGTTGTGTGAGGCAATACAAACAGTCTCTAAGCAAGACTGCAAACATTGGACTGTGGAAGAGTTAAAGGGGAAGGGAACGTCATTTTCTCCACAACTGCAAACCAGACTGGTTAAAACAGTAGGCGGAGAATGTACTACGACATGCATGTTAAATGGGATAAAGAGTGAGGTATTGTGGGATACGGGCGCACAGGTGTGCATCATGCTTCGGGAATGGCTTGTAACCCATAACTGTATGTCACATATCAGGCCTCTCCATGAATTGTTGGGTGACGAAACACCACTGAACATCCTTGCTGCGAATGGTTCGGTCATACCATTGGATGGATGGGTGGAAATTACCCTCCAATTATTGGAAGGCAACACCTCACAGTTAACAGTACCATTTTTGGGCTCCTCACTAGTCGAAGTCAACCATGTAATAGTTGGGTACAATGTCATAGAACATTATCTAGGTAATGTTAGCAAAACTGAGGGGATGGAATCTGCTGTCAGAGTAGTTCAGGAATCCTTGTCTAAAGTTGACCAGGGTGGGGCTAGGGCTGTTGTAAATCTTCTCAAAGAAGCCAAACCCAGCATACTGAGTAAAGTCCAAATTGGTAGGCAGGGGATAACACTCCATAGTGGGCAAGCTGCTGATGTCAAGTGCTTTGTTCGGGCTGGTCCCTTGGTTAGTGGATCCATGGTATTATTCGAGCCAAATGTTGAGAATCCCTGGCCAGGAGGGGTGGAGGTCCTGGAATCGGTGGTAAGTTTGGGTTCAGGAAAACGGTCTTCCATCCAGGTAAGAGTGGTGAACACTATGCAACATGATGTTAAGTTACGGGCAAAAACGTGTCTCGGCTCAATATGTAGTGTTCAATCGGCAACCCCCATGCCGGTACAGGTCTCAGTCCAGTAGTATGGAAGCCGATGAGAGTAGTACAGTGGAGCCAAACGCTAACCCTAGTTGGTGCCCACCGGTCGACTTGGAAAAGTCGCCTCTCACTGCTGACATGAAGCGGGTGGTGCAGCAGATGTTGCGTGAAGAAAATACGTCATTTGCCCGAGAGGGAGAAGTTGGCAATATGCCAAGCTTACAGATGGACATCAAGCTGGTGGACCAGACACCAGTCCAGCGCAGCTACAATGCCATTCCTCGGCCCCTGTATAAAGAATTTAAAGAGTATCTGCTAGATCTGATTCGTAGAAGTTGGATAGTCAAGTCGCACTCACAGTATTCGTCTCCGATGGTGGCAGTGCGGAAGCGAGACGGAACATTACGATTGTGTATTGATTATAGCCTCCTGAATCGTAAAACTGTCCCGGATCGCCAGCCCATACCCCGGATCCAAGATGCGTTGGATAGTCTCGGGGGGAGCAGATGTTTTCGGTACTCGACCAAGGGAAAGCCTACCACCAAGGCTATGTGTAAGAGGAATGTAGGCCTTATAGCGCTTTCATCACACCTTGGGGCCTTTACCAATGGATACGTGTGCCATTCGGGCTCTCAGGAGCTCCCAGCGCCTTCCAAAGATGTATGGGTAATGTATTAGAAGGTATCCGGGATGAACTTTGTTTGCCCTATCTCGACGACGTAATCGTGTACAGCCCCACATTTGACCAGCATATAAAAGATGTCAGAACTGTGCTGAGACGACTGGCTGCTGCTGGAGCGAAACTGAAACCCCAGAAGTGTGAAATATTCAGGGAGAAAGTTCGGTACCTCGGTCACCTGGTGACTTCCAAAGGATACACAATGGATCCTGCCGATAGAGAAGCAGTACTAGCTCTGAAAGGGAAGTCACCGTCTACAGTGGGAGAGTTAAGGAAGCTTAAGGGTTTTATGGGGTGCTACCGCCGGTATGTCATTGGCTTTTTCCGTCGAGCAAAGATGTTATACGACTTGCTGAAGACCAAGGAAGTACCAGGAAGCACTAGAGATGGCAAACCAGGTAAGCGCAGGGCAGGGACAGGTCAGGCACCAGCGAAGGAGAAAATAGAGTGGACATCAGCCCATCAATCACAGCTGGATGACCTAGTCGACCTGCTCTGTGATTGTCCAGTTATGGCATATCCGGACTTTACTCGATCCTTTGTTCTACATACTGATGCTTGTGCGAAGGGGCTCGGAGCCGTCTTATACCAAGAGGATGACCAAGGTACCTTGAGAGTCATTGCCTACGGATCCCGCACCTTGACCACTGCTGAAGCCAACTACAATCTGCACTCCGGGAAATTAGAATTTCTGGCACTAAAATGGGCAGTGTGTGAGCGCTTCAGAGATTACCTTTACTACTGTCCGAATTTCCTCATCCTGACAGACAATAACCCTTTAACATACGTTATGACTTCTGCAAAGTTGGATGCTGCTCGACAGCGCTGGGTGGCAGAGCTGGCTGATTTTAGGTTTGAGATTCGGTATCGACCAGGTAAGTGTAATGGCGATGCGGATGGTCTTTCGCGGATGCCATTGGCTATAGAGAACATTCTATGCCAGTGTACCGAGAGAGTGAGCCCTGAGGAACTTGATGCCATTGGACAGTCCGTTAAGGTACAAGGAGAAACACCATTAATCTGTACCTTGTCGACTCAGCGGGTAGTCATTCCGGATGACACCTTACTCCTAGAGGATAGACCTATTCAACCTATTCCGGATGCTGAACTGCGAGAGGCGCAGAATATTCGAGAGGCGCAGAATATTGATGATGACATTGGGCCTGTGTTGAGGTGTGTGTTGGAGGGTAGACGTCCAAATTCTGCAGAGAGGCGTAAATTGTCATCGAACTCCAGATTACTATTGCAGCAGTGGCAGAAATTGGTAACTGATGAACGAGGGACGACTGATACGTAGAACTCGACCATTCGGTGAGGATACCCGAAATCAATTGGTTCTCCCAGCGAAATACCACAGCTTGGTTTTACATGAGCTCCACAATGGAATGGGCCATCTTGGGGTGGAAAGGGTGACTGCTTTAGCCCAGGATCGATTTTACTGGCCCCGGATGAGCAAGGACATTGACCACTATGTCTCAAGAGTCTGCTTGTGCCTGAAGGATCGTAAGCCCAATCTTCCACAAAGAGCTGCATTGAAACCATCGTCACCATGGCTCCAATGGAATTAGTGTCCATAGATTACTTGCACTTGGAGAAGTCAAAAGGAGGGTTTGAATATGTATTAATGGTAACAGACCACTTTACACGGTATTCCCAGGCTTATGCCACCAGGAATAAATCGGCCAGAGCTGCAGCTGACCATCTTTTCTGCGATTTTATTCCGTGGTTCGGGTTTCCTCAGCGCTTACACCATGATCAGGGCCGGGAATTTGAAAATAGGCTGTTTCAGGAGTTCCAGAAGCGCTGTGGCATAACCCCTTCCAGAACTACACCTTACCATTCAGAGGGGAACGGACAAGTAGAGAGATTTAATCGAACCCTTCTGTCGATGCTGCGTATCCTATCCAGGGAGGCTAAGGCCTCATGGAAAGACCACCTGAATAAAGTTACGCATGCATACAACTGCACTAAGAATTATTCAACTGGCTTTTCTCCCTTCTTCCTCCTCTTCGGTAGACATCCTCGTTTACCAATTGACATGCTGTCAGGATCAGAAACGACGGATCGCAGCAAAAGTGAGTATGTGGAGACGTGGAGTAAACAAATGCGATAGGCCTATGAGGTGGCCACAAAGGAGGCAGCCCTTAATGCGCGTGTGGGAAAGCGCCACTATGACAAACGGGCAAGATCTCTTGCATTACAGGCGGGGGACAGAGTACTGGTGCGGAACTTAAGCGAGCGAGGAGGACCTGGAAAACTTCGATCATACTGGGAAGACACTATCTACACCGTCGTGAAACGGATGGCTAAAGATAGCCCAGTATACATGATTAAACACGAAAGAGGTAAGGGACGAACACGTGTCATCCATAGAAATCTCCTTCTACCCTGCAATGATTTACCGCTCGAGTGTGGGCCGGATGTAGCTGGACACCGTTCAGCGAACAAAAAGAAGCCCTCTGCAGAGCATGTGCCGTCCAGCATTTCGGGTTGTGTTTCCAGTGATTCATCAGATGAGGACTGGCGGTAGTCTCCAGCCAGAATCCGGAGGCTGCTTCCCTGCCAATCTGGACATAGAGGCAAGGGACGTGGAACCACAGAACTTGGATGCTGCAGAAACAATCGTAGACCCGGAGACTCTGAACCAGCGGCCAAGGCGACACCGGAAACCGGCCCCCAGGTTCACATACGACCAGGTAGGGAGTCCGCAAGTTTCACAGGCTGTGAATGACATAAGCAAAAGGCTGTGTACTGCTGTAGTTTGGGTGTAGGTACTTGCTGTTCTGGACTGGATGGACATATTGTTAGGGACATCTTGGGGGACAGCCTTGCCTCGAGTGATGTTATGGGTCCACTGACCAAGGTTTCTTGTTAGAATCGGTCAGCACAGCGTGTCGACTTTGGCACTTGCTTTCATGGAGTGTTTTGGGGTCTTGGACGTTTTGTGGATGTGTTGAGACTATATTTGAGGATTGAGTATGCTGGAATGGTGGAAATGTTGGGGACAACATTTGTTAAACGGGGGGTGAATGTAGGGGAATAGCTGTATAGAACACGTAGTTTAGGGAACTGGGACGGTCTAAGGGGCACTACTCTGTTCGGCAATTCGGATGTGTTCTAAGGTGACCGCCAGGTGGAGCTCGTCACTGCTCTTCCGGAATAAACGAACGTGTTCAAGCTTTAATCTAGCTCCCTCGTTTCATCTATTTTCAGGTAAGAGAATCCTCGGTAATAGTAATAATTGTGGCGATTAATTGCACGATTATATTAAGAATGCCGCCAGATAGGTTTTATAACCGTCTTCAACGGAATGAGTTGAGAAACACTGGTAAACAGTGCAATCAGCATGGTAGACCATGTCGTAATGTGTTCTCTGAAAGCAGAATGTGTGTCATACATCAAACATTATATATTGTGAATATGCAACAAACCTGGACCATGAAGTAAGGCCTTAGTTTGTCTGTGAATAAACCCATATTAGTGGCAGACGAACATAACAGTTATCGGGGGTGAATGAACTAATAGAACGCTGTTGTTCCCTAATAGATATGTACTTTCAGTTTCAATGTTGGCGGGAGATGATTAAAGGGGAAAAACTCTTACCGACTAAACCTATTTTTCGAGCTCTAGTCTTTGTGATGTATATCAATTGTGTTTAACTCTGGCATGATCAGGGGAAACAACTCTTCGAGGCAAATTACATTATAGGAGATCATTTGACATTACTGGTGATATATGAACTGAATTAACTGGTGAAACAGGATGAGGTTAATGTTCTATTTTAAGATTGGATAATCAATATTTAGTAATTAGTTGATTAATTGAAACTAATCAGACACATCATTCATTTATTATTCTATCTGAATTAAATATAATTAGGCAGATAATTCTTAAATATTACTAGTCTTGAAATTATACCACATTTGTACTGTCGGGTTGACCTGGAATAGATAACACATTTCGATTTGATTTGAGTCCGTATTTTTAATAACACAATAAAATACAGAACTATGCAAGTGTTAAGCGAGTGGCATTT
>JAVTVY010014181.1:0-58410 GCA_036873755.1 Hanleya hanleyi | reverse complement strand
ATCTAATCCTATCCCACCGTGACCATTTAAAATCTCTCAAGGAGACATCACATAACCCTATCTGGACATGACCATTTAGAATATCCCAAAGAGAAACCATCTAATCCTATCCCACCGTGACCATTTAAAATCTCTCAAGGAGACATCACATAACCCTATCTGGACATGACCATTTAGAATATCCCAAAGAGAAACCATCTAATCCTATCCCACCGTGACCATTTAAAATCTCTCAAGGAGACATCACATCACCCTATCTGGACATGACCATTTAGAATATCCCAAAGAGAAACCATCTAATCCTATCCCACCGTGACCATTTAAAATCTCTCAAGGAGACATCACATAACCCTATCTGGACATGACCATTTAGAATATCCCAAAGAGAAATCATCTAATCCTATCCCACCGTGACCATTTAAAATCTCTCAAGGAGACATCACATAACCCTATCTGGACATGACCATTTAGAATATCCCAAAGAGAAACCATCTAATCCTATCCCACCGTGACCATTTAAAATCTCTCAAGGAGACATCACATAACCCTATCTGGACATGACCATTTAGAATATCCCAAAGAGAAACCATCTAATCCTATCCCACCGTGACCATTTAAAATCTCTCAAGGAGACATCACATAACCCTATCTGGACATGACCATTTAGAATATCCCAAAGAGAAACCATCTAATCCTATCCCACCGTGACCATTTAAAATCTCTCAAGGAGACATCACATAACCCTATCTGGACATGACCATTTAGAATATCCCAAAGAGAAATCATCTAATCCTATCCCACCGTGACCATTTAAAATCTCTCAAGGAGACATCACATAACCCTATCTGGACATGACCATTTAGAATATCCCAAAGAGAAACCATCTAATGCTATCCCACCGTGACCATTTAAAATCTCTCAAGGAGACATCACATAACCCTATCTGGACATGACCATTTAGAATATCCCAAAGAGAAACCATCTAATCCTATCCCACCGTGACCATTTAAAATCTCTCAAGGAGACATCACATAACCCTATCTGGACATGACCATTTAGAATATCCCAAAGAGAAACCATCTAATCCTATCCCACCGTGACCATTTAAAATCTCTCAAGGAGACATCACATAACCCTATCTGGACATGACCATTTAGAATATCCCAAAGAGAAACCATCTAATCCTATCCCACTGACCATTTAAAATCTCTCAAGGAGACATCACATAACCCTATCTGGACATGACCATTTAGAATATCCCAAAGAGAAACCATCTAATCCTATCCCACCGTGACCATTTAAAATCTCTCAAGGAGACATCACATAACCCTATCTGGACATGACCATTTAGAATATCCCAAAGAGAAATCATCTAATCCTATCCCACCGTGACCATTTAAAATCTCTCAAGGAGACATCACATAACCCTATCTGGACATGACCATTTAGAATATCCCAAAGAGAAACCATCTAATCTATCCCACCGTGACCATTTAAAATCTCTCAAGGAGACATCACATAACCCTATCTGGACATGACCATTTAGAATATCCCAAAGAGAAACCATCTAATCCTATCCCACCGTGACCATTTAAAATCTCTCAAGGAGACATCACATAACCCTATCTGGACATGACCATTTAGAATATCCCAAAGAGAAACCATCTAATCCTATCCCACCGTGACCATTTAAAATCTCTCAAGGAGACATCACATACCCTATCTGGACATGACCATTTAGAATATCCCAAAGAGAAACCATCTAATCCTATCCCACCGTGACCATTTAAAATCTCTCAAGGAGACATCACATAACCCTATCTGGACATGACCATTTAGAATATCCCAAAGAGAAACCATCTAATCCTATCCCACCGTGACCATTTAAAATCTCTCAAGGAGACATCACATAACCCTATCTGGACATGACCATTTAGAATATCCCAAAGAGAAACCATCTAATCCTATCCCACCGTGACCATTAGAATATCTCAATGAGATATCACATAACTCTATCAGAACGTGACCATTTAAAATCTCTCAATGTGACCATTTAAAATCTCTCAAGGAGACATCAAATAATCCTATTTGACCCTGAGCATTTAGAATCTCTAAGGAGGCTTCACATAATCCCATCAGATCGTGACAATTTAGAATCTCTAAGGGGACATCACATAGCTCTTATCTGACCAAGACCATTTGGAATCTGTTAACGGGACATCACATAACCCTATCATGTGCGTACTGGTCGATACTTCATGTAGGAACTATTGTCCTTTGTCTTTGTGTCGTTGAAAAGGCACATGTCTAGACACATTGTTGTCCCCGGACTTGGGTATTCTATCCCCAGACTTGGCTATTGTATGCATTGTCTCGTGATTCTTACATAAAGTATGAACCTGCGTAGAAGATGTTATTTAGCCTTGGATCGTCCTGTAAACGTCAAAGTAAAGACTCCCGGACATCGAAATTTGGTGGAAAGATCTATATCCTATCTAATCATGCCCATTTACATCACGTAGCTCGATCAGACCGTGGCCATTTACAATCTCTCAAGGAGACATCACATACCCCTATCAATTTGTGACCATTAGAATGTATCAAGGAGACATCACACACCCCTATCAATTTGTGACCATTAGAATGTATCAAGGAGACATCACATACCCCTATCAATTTGTGACCATTAGAATGTATCAAGGAGACATCACATACCCCTATCAATTTGTGACCATTAGAATATATCAAGGAGACATCACATACCCCTATCAATTTGTGACCATTAGAATGTCTCAAGGAGACATCACGTTACCCCTATCAATTTGTGACCATTAGAATGTATCAAGGAGACATCACATACCCCTATCAATTTGTGACCATTAGAATGTATCAAGGAGACATCACATACCCCTATCAATTTGTGACCATTAGAATGTATCAAGGAGACATCACATACCCCTATCAATTTGTGACCATTAGAATGTCTCAAGGAGATATCACGTTACCCTAGCTGACAGTGACCATTTATAATGTCTCAAGAAGACACAACATAACCCTATTTGACCGTGACCATTTAGAATACCTCAAGGAGACTTCACATAAACCTTGCCTGATCTTGACCCTTTAGAATCTCTCAATGAGATATCGCATATCAGAACGTGACCATTTAGAATCTCTCAAGCAGACATCACATAACCCTATCTGACCGAGACCATTGAAATCTCCCAAAGAGACATCATGTGACCGTATCTAACCGTGACAATGTAGAATCTCTCAAAGAAACATCACATACCACTATCTGACCATTATCATCCAGAATCTCTCACGGAGATATCGTATTACCCTATCAGCTCGTGGTCATTTAGAATCTCTCCAGGAGACATCACATAATCCTACCAGTCCGTGACCATTTGCAATCTCTCAAGGAGACACCACAAATCCCTATCTGACGAGGATCATTTCGACTCTCAAAGGAGACATCACATATACCTATCTGACCATGACCATTTAAAATCTCTCAGACACATCACAAACCGCTATCTGACAGTAACTATTTAGAATCTCTCACGGAGATATCACATAACCCTATCAGACCGGGATCATTTAGAATCTCCCAAGGAGACATCTCATAACCCTAGAATCTCTCGAGGAGACATCACATAACCCTACCAGACCGCGACCATTAAAATCTTTCAAGGAGACATCGCATAACCCTATACGACCGTGAAAAATTAGACACTGTTAAGGAGACATCACATACCACTAACAATCCGTGACCATTAGCGCATCTCAAGGAGACATTATAAACCCTATCTGAACGTGAACACTTAGAATCTCTCAAGGAGACATCACATAACCATACCCGACGGTGAAAACTTAGAAACATTCAAGGAGACATCACATACCCCTCTCAATCCGTGACCATTAACGTATCTCAAGGAGACATCATGTAACCCTATCTGAACGTGAAAATTTAGAATCTCCCAATGAGACTTCATATAACCCTATTAATCCGTGACTATCAGAATCACCCGAAGACACATCATATAACCCATTCTTATCCTACGGATTGGTCACGGTCAGATAGGATTATGTGATATCTCTCGGAGAGATTGTAAATGGTCAGGGTCAGATAGGGTTATGTGATATCTCCCTGAGAGATTGTAGATGGTCACGGTCAGATAGGGTTATGTGATATCTACCGGAGAGATTGTAAATCGTCAGGGTGAGATAGGGTTATGTGATATCTCCTTGAAATATTGTAAATGGTCTCGGTCAGACAGGTTTATGGTCACGGTCAGATAGGGTTATGTGATGTCTCTGAGAGATTCTAAATGTTCACGGTCAGATAGGGTTATGTGATGTCTTCTTGAAATATTGTAAATGGTCTCGGTCAGATAGAGGTGTGGGATATGTCCCCGAGAGATTCTAAATTGTCACGGTCAGATAGGGTTATGTGATATGTCTCTGAGAGATTCTAAATGTTCACGGTCAGATAGGGTTATGTGATGTCTTCTTGAAATATTGTAAATGGTCTCCGTCAGATAGAGGTATGGGATATGTCCCCGAGAGATTCTAAATGGTCACGGTCAGATAGGGTTATGTGATGTCTTCTTGACATATTGTAAATGGTCTCGGTCAGATAGGGGTATGTGATATGTCTCGGAGAGATTCTAAATGGTCAAGGTCAGATAGGGTTATGTGATGTCTTCTTGACATATTGTAAATGGTCTCGGTCAGATAGGGGTATGTGATATGTCTCGGAGAGATTCTAAATGGTCACGGTCAGATAGGGTTATGTGATGTCTTCTTGACATATTGTAAATGGTCTCGGTCAGATAGGGGTATGTGATACGTCTCTTGAGAGATTCTAAATGGTCACGGTCAAATAGGGTTATGTGATGTCTTCTTGACATATTGTAAATGGTCTCGGTCAGATAGGGGTATGTGATATGTCTCTGAGAGATTCTAAATGGTCACGGTCAGATAGGGTTATGTGATGTCTTCTTGACATTGTAAATGGTCTCGGTCAGATAGGGGTATGTGATATGTCTCTGAGAGATTCTAAATGTTCACGGTCAGATAGGGTTATGTGATGTCTTCTTGAAATATTGTAAATGGTCTCCGTCAGATAGAGGTATGGGATATGTCCCCGAGAGATTCTAAATGGTCACGGTCAGATAGGGTTATGTGATGTCTTCTTGACATATTGTAAATGGTCTCGGTCAGATAGGGGTATGTGATATGTCTCGGAGAGATTCTAAATGGTCAAGGTCAGATAGGGTTATGTGATGTCTTCTTGACATATTGTAAATGGTCTCGGTCAGATAGGGGTATGTGATATGTCTCGGAGAGATTCTAAATGGTCACGGTCAGATAGGGTTATGTGATGTCTTCTTGACATATTGTAAATGGTCTCGGTCAGATAGGGGTATGTGATACGTCTCTTGAGAGATTCTAAATGGTCACGGTCAAATAGGGTTATGTGATGTCTTCTTGACATATTGTAAATGGTCTCGGTCAGATAGGGGTATGTGATATGTCTCTGAGAGATTCTAAATGGTCACGGTCAGATAGGGTTATGTGATGTCTTCTTGACATTGTAAATGGTCTCGGTCAGATAGGGGTATGTGATATGTCTCTGAGAGATTCTAAATGGTCACGGTCAGATAGGGTTATGTGATGTCTTCTTGACATATTGTAAATGGTCTCGGTCAGATAGGGGTATGTGATATGTCTCTGAGAGGTTCTAAATGGTCAAGGTCAGATAGGGTTATGTGATGTCTTCTTGACATATTGTAAATGGTCTCGGTCAGATAGGGGTATGTGATATGTCTCTGAGAGATTCTAAATGGTCAAGGTCAGATAGGGTTATGTGATGTCTTCTTGACATATTGTAAATGGTCTCGGTCAGATAGGGGTATGTGATATGTCTCTGAGAGATTCTAAATGGTCACGTCAATGACGGACTAGACGCTTGTACCATGCTGAGTGAGAGATTATCTTGTGATGAACAAGACAGACCCAGTAACATACCCAATTCTTCTGTGCTCCGACTCGACACATCTCTGATAACAGAAGTCTCCAACCCTGACATGAGTGACACAGCTGGTTTAACAGCCCCCCCCCCCCGCCCCCTCCCTGGCCAACCACCACCGCCATCACCCACAGGGGCTCGTTACCGTTGTTAATTGATTAATTAGGTTGATTACAAGGGGGGGGGGGTCGAGATAGGGATTTATTTCCTGTAATCAACCTAATTAACCAATTAATAACGGCAACGAGCCCCTATGCCACCACCACCATTGCAATAGAAAAGAATCGGGAGGGGGATAAAAGCGAACAATTCAGCCACATGTAATAATATATGCGTATGTGGTCCATAATATCAGTTCAACCCTTACTATCTAGGCAATGACAAAAGAGGAATAAAATACGTTTTGATATGGTTTAGATTTATTAAATTGTGAAAATCAGCGCAGATCACAGATAATCAGGTTCTAACATGGAATTCAGAGCTGATATTGACCATATACAAGAGATAAAATATTCGTAGTAAATAACTAACATTATTTGACTATAAAATGTTATTTCGACGTGAAACATCAATAAACAACCTTTGAAACCGTGCCAAAAGTCGTGGAATAAGCCCATATTCTTCGATCAAGTGGAAATCTGCCAATATTTTCTTGATTATGTGTTTCGGATGGGAACTCGAGACAATCAGCTTAGGTCATTATGGGCTTCAGTAGGCACGACCTAGTTGTCATAATGTTTTATCGCTCGAAAATCGATCATCCACCCGACCAAAATCGAGCTTGCCTGATTCTGATTGGCTATCCTAGGGACAAAAAGTGCTAATTCCAAGGGGTATCTCGTCAATTCATAAAGGTCATGGGGAATGATGGAGCGTATATCGTATTCGACGTATTAGAGCAGATGGAAAAATACAGTACGGTATACAGTTTTCATAAAATCGTTCAATTTCATGAAACTGATCAGTTGTAAACATCTACATATACGTCCGAAAGTTGTTCACACTAGATCACAAATATGTGACTAAAACAATCACAGGAAAGTGAAAGAGTGAATCACACCCTTCTATTCCTTCACTTCGAATAAATACACTCAAAGGATCATCTCTACTTCATGGACTTACAATAATGGTCTTCAGTTACATGAAATGTGGATTGTAGAAACACACTCTCAAAATATAACTATGAAAGTTTCACTAGCAGTATTATAAACATATGTTATAGAAAACATAACTGGAATTCATCGACAGATGAAATAAGACTTGAGCAAGTTTATCACACATTTACAATTCTTGACAAAAAAAACCCCAACAACATATTTTTCCAATATATAAATATTTGAGAGCAGATGTAACGTAACTATCGAAACTGAGAGACATTTAAATATGCGAGCGAGAAACGTAAGTATCAGAAAGGTAGTTTCGTATGTCGATATTTAAAATGTGGAGCCGACTGTCAGTGGAGAAGTCAATGAAGTGTTATAGAATGGTAGAGATTGTTCTATTCTTTTGAGCGACGGCTGAATATTGAATGTCGGATCATTTGGACAAATACTTCATTCATGATAAAACACACTTTGATCTGCTTATCGATGGGACCCATAAAAACAATACGGCAAGGCTTTGTTCTTGCTTGCTTTCCTTGGTTCTTATAGTCTCGGGTAAATCAGCGTTGTCCGACCATAAGATCATTGTATAGGCTCCATGGTCTAAATATATTTTATTGCGGAGTTTTTCCAGTGGTGTTTTCCCCCCACAAGAGAAGTTCTTATATTGTGAAGGTGACATTATTATACATCCGAAATTACCCACGATCCTCTTCCTGCACCGGTACTTTCAATGGTCTGTGAAGTTCTGGGGTAATGAGACTGGATAAGCTTTCAACAGCCTCCAGTACAAAACGTAGAAAACTTTCTTGTACTAATCTGTGCATCCAAGAGACATTGTAAATTTAGGGGTGAAATAATACTGTATCGTTTGGAATGTTGAGAACTTCTTTTCTCATCTTGTACTCACTGCTATACATGTCTACTGCATATAGAACTGGCTCTTAATATATCTGGCATGGTAGATACAAAAAAAAATAACGGACTTGGAATTTTACATATTCATGACGTCATCTCGAGTAAAGAGACTGTCCTTAGCTAGAAGGGCACAAATGCTCCCAACTTGTAAACCTGGGATGGTGTGTATCCATTTTTAGCCTACTTTCGGCAACTGCAAAAGGGAAATTCCAGAAATCAATACCACGTGACTTCGTCAGCCAATCAGCTAAAGTCTACCGACGTAACCCAACGTAACCCGTCATTTCCCAGTCATGTGATGTCCTATACTTGTTCAAAATTACAGATCTACCACACCTCTTGGATGATACGAAAGTTATTCATACATATATATTTTGTAAGCCCAGGCAATATCTGTTTCTGAAGTGGTATGAAAACCTGTAATTTATCAGAATTCTCGAGTCTGTTCTCTGCCGGATGAAGGCCGAGCAGAATACGGTAAAGTACCGGATATCGCTCCGCGATACTAGAGACATACGATTCGCAAACCATCTTATGGATGGCGAAGTGTACGCAAATGAAATGCTCCCGCCTTCACACGTTAGAGAGCGATTATGTGCTGGGATAGAATACGCCAGCTTCCGCCTACGTGTAGATAAAACGTTGGTATCAGTATGACATCATCACGAACCATGTTTCGTCTCACACAGCCAAACCTATATGTGAAGGATGCAGTAGGACAGAATCTTGTGAAATAATGTACAAACAGGAACCTGAAAAGAATAAAGCTGTCATTATGAATCCCTATATTTAATGACCAATCAAAACTAATATTTTTTTCCAGTGAAAATCCAAATATAAAATTTACCAGTATTGTGCAAAGCCCAATATAACTACTCAATCAAAACACAGTTTCTGTGAAAAGAAATTATGTCAATTCAAACTAGAGTATACACCACACAGACACTAACGCAGACAAGAGAGAGAGAATTAAGGTTTAACGCACAAGTAATCTATGAGCGGATCACTAAGGTTGATAGTTCTAGACCACTTCGCCAATTAGCGTTTCGTGGTGGAACACGGCAAGAATGTTTTTGGCCGTTGTGACGGACATAAGATTTCTAGATTCCCAGGTATTACTGCCCATGTGTGGGGTAACAACACAGTTTGGTAACTGTAGAAGAGGGCTGTCCGCCGTCATCGGTTCGGGCTCAGTGACGTCGAGAGCAGCGCCACCTATGACGTTGTTCTTCAAGGCGTGGTACAAGTCGTCGTGGTTGATAACTCCGCCACGGCCGGTGTTCACCAATATGGCCGTACTCTTCATCTTCTCGAAGACTTTTTTGTTGAATTTGTTTCTCGTCTGAGGAGTGAGATTGCAGCAGATGCAGATGAAGTCTGCTTCTCGAATCATCTCGTCAAAAGAGACGAACTCGGCACCTAAATCCGCAGCATACGCCACAGAACCAACGTCATTGTAAATGATACGGCTAACGCCAAAGGGCTTGAGACGACGAGCGACACCATAACCAATCCTGCCAAACCCAAGAACGCCAACCACGCTGTTGTGAAGTTCCACACCACACAACCACATTGGCTTCCACTTTCCCCATTCGCCCTTCTTGACGGCTTCAATACCTGCAATTATCCAAATTCAATTAGTTAATTAGTGTCATCCACTCAAGTTTGACCATAGAAATAAGTGAGCGCATACATTGCAAGAGAAATGGGAGTTAACCAATGGCTCCCTTGCACATTATTGAGGGAACAAAGGAGAGTTTGTTTGTTCACTAACCCGTGACTGAATCAGTTGATCACCTACTGGGTTGTATAATTTCACTTCACGTGACAATGAGAGCTCCCCATCCCACATGGCCCGTTTCGACACAATATGCCCTACCTCTACCCCAAACCCACAACTCAAATGCCCCTTTTCTACTACTTTCCGACTGTGCATGCGTAGACTGATGGTTCTTCCAACACAAACCACCCCAGTCTGACTACCCAACAAGCGCTACAATATGACGCTACACACGGCCCTTTTGGACCATGGATGGCCCACCTCATCCCCAAAACGTCCACTCAAATGCCCTTTTTCTAACAGTCCCCGGCTGCGCATGCGCAGATAAACGGCACTTCCACTATACACCACCCCATTCGGACTCTACACCACGATCACTTCAATATCATACCACATACTGCCCATTTGGGCAACAGATGGTCCACCTGTACCCCAAAACGTCCACTCAAATGCCCTTTTCCAACTCTTCTGTGACTGCGCATGCGCGAATTAACGGCATTTCCACTACGGACCCATTTGGGCAACAGATGGTCCATCTCTACCCCAAAACGTCCATTCAAATGCCCCTTTTCCACAATTCTCTGACTGTGCAGGCGCAGATTGTCGGCATTTCCATTAAACATCAGTCCAGTCGGATTCTCCCCTACGAGTGCTGTAATATAACACCCAGCACGACCCATTTGGATCAAGGATGGTCCATCTTCAACCCCAAAATGTTCATTGGAATGCCATTTTTCCAATATTTCCCTGACTGCGCACTACAATCCAGTCGGGCTCTTCCCCCTGAATGACACCTCACACGACCCATTTGGCCCACATGTCCACCGCGCATGCGCGTGGGAACTTTTCAGCGAAATTCAACCGATTGCCTTAAGACCCCTCCCATCGTATTCTACTGCGTGTGACAGAAAAATATGATACCACATTCCAAAAATCGAACCGCAAGAGGAATATCCATGAATGGGTTCCGCATTAGGCTGGACATAGTGCAGACTCTGATCCACGCACTGCTGATTTGAATCCCACCAGTGTCATGGGGATTCCCCTTCTCTCGCTGCATAGGCCATGTACTGCTATGCCTATAACCTTGAAGTGTATGGAGCAAGGAAGGATTGACCTTAAAGGTCAATTGACATCCCAGGGTTAGATGCAGGATTTTCGCCAAAATCCTTGTTTGAAAATAGCTTTTTGGAAAATGGTCATTTGATTTTATAGTTGTGTCCTTTTTAAGGACGCTGTGAGACCCTGTATCTAACTCTGCATCCGGACATTCCCGGAGGTGACCGGACATTCCAGAAGATTCCTGGGCATTCCCGGTGATTCACGCGAGGCAACTCGGGCATACATTGATACTGACGTGAATGGGGAACCAAGTCACATTCAACTGACGGGGGACCCATTTCCATCTGCGGGGGCTTATCCTCGGAATCGGAAGTGACCGAGTCACAACCGGAAATGACCGTCTCACCGTGGAGGAATACACCCCGCGGGTTCTGTGACCTGCCGGGACTATACATCCGGCTTAAGTAAGTAAAGTGGTATGTATCTCCTCTTTACAATCTAGGTAAACCAAGATGGTATATCAGGGAAATACCATCTAGATGTAAATCTATGAAATATTCGTGCGTTCGTTTTGCCGATATTCTACGAGATTCCCTAATAAGTCAATAACGACAAACAATCTGGCATTGATTGACGTTTAGTTTACTGGGACGAACAATTTTGCACTGGTCGGTCTTCTGATATTTTCAGCCGTTTGACAATGAACTTTTCGGTTGTAGTAAATCCTTTGAAGTTTACACACGATGTATAGACATGCCTTATTTGGATACTGTTCCTCTTTTCTGTTTACAATATCGGTCCACGAGCTCTCGTTTGTAATTCCAAGGGGCGTTTTTTAAAAAGTTATCCCGCCCAGCTAGCCACCTGATTGGCTAACTGATGTAGTTGAAATTCGCACGGGATTTAAATAGGGTGGATGTCAGATATAATGTTCCGTGATATTTTATCTGAGTTTACTTAGATTGCTATTCTTTACTACTACTGAAACACCTATATACTATATTCATACGAGTATTTTCCACGATCTTCAAATAAATGGGGCGCAGCAGTTTTCATCTGGTCAAAATCCAGTATTTTGAGACCGTTTTCAGGCACTTCGCGTGTCGCAAAAAAAAAGGAAAAAAAAAAATCCATTTTCCACCAAAAATTAGGTCAATTACTGGTTGGTGTTATCCGTCAAAATAATCTTACCTTCCAGTAGCCTTCGGGAGGAGGTAAGGAGGATGGCCACGGTCAGTTCAGCCACACTGTCCGTGGATACATTAGGGGTGTTGGTCACTTTGACCTGTCGTTTGGCACATTCTTCTATGTTGATGTGTTCATAGCCAACCGACATGGTGGCAACAATCTTCAGTTTATCGCCTAGCAAAATTGAGAAGTATACACATATTCATTTAAAGAAAATGTCAAACGATTTTTCAAGGATCTCCTCTTCGAATTGTTTTGTCATAAATTGCTATACACTCTTAAGATGAAAGTGCCGTATTTAACAAAATAAATGTCCGAAAAGTGACAACATTATATAACGTGTTATAGTTGTATACACTCTCAGAAAGTGTTGAAAATAAGTGTCATATCCAACATTATGGTGCTGTATTAGGAGCAACATCACACTTCACAATACTGAATTTAACACTTGTAAAATGTTGTGTTGCTTCTGATACAGCACCATGATGTTGGATATAACACTTTTATTTAACACATTTTCCGAATATGTTACAAATACAACACATTTTTTTTAATGTTGTCACCCCTCTGACATTTATAATGTTAAATACAACACTTTCATTCAAGAGGGTAGGCTACAGG
This sequence comes from Hanleya hanleyi, assembly GCA_036873755.1. NCBI lineage: Eukaryota > Metazoa > Mollusca > Polyplacophora > Lepidopleurida > Hanleyidae > Hanleya > Hanleya hanleyi. The sequence continues at coordinate 45,701 of JAVTVY010014181.1, read as the reverse complement.
AAATGGGCTCTCATCCGGAGAATAATGTTAAATACAACACTTTCATTTTAAGAGTGTATATATTACAGGGAATGGGCAATGTCGAAGAGCATACACGTTTACTCAAGACGGCTGCTGATCACAGGCAAACGTATCTTTGTTTTATCAGATCAATTTGGAATGGGGCACTAAATATTATTTTGGATAAATATTTTATGCCCTGAAAACAATAATGAGAAAAAAAAAAAAATAAAAAAACAAAAAAAAACAAAAAAAACAAACAAAAAAACCACAACTAGAACTATATATGTACACCGGTAATTCTAATTGTTGATTTCGAAAATACACTGTAAAAGTTTTCATTGCAAGTTACTCTGATAAACAAAGATACGCTTGTCTTTGCAGGTCATAAACCATTAATGTAGGACTAATGATGGCAATCTATTGCAAAGTTTCACGAACTCCGTATACAAAATATACAATTGAATACAACAGCTTGAAACCCTCTGTGTCAGGCGGTAAGTATTACATACTAGCGGTGCTTCATTTTTTAATTATTGTGCGGGTGGGCATAGATTTCATACAATTAATTTGCCGGGGGGTAATTCGTATTTCATATAATATCATGCCGGTGAATGACAACTAACTATGGATCTTGTGAATCCATTCATATTCAGATATAAAAGACATAAAAATTAATCAATTTACCGGCAGCATCTAGGATGTCCTTGTCAATGATATCGGTGAGCATGCAGAAGAGTCCGTCGATATCGGCCACGTTTTTTATCAACTCCTCCCGGGGGATCGCCTCATCGCTGTCCCAGAACGTCAGATCACATTCTTTAGTTAGCAGGTCTATACCTGGCTGGGGGACCCGTCTTGTCACGTACACTCGGGGACGGGTGGTGGAGATCTTCCTTTCCGACATCTTTGCCTGTATACTGTTACTTTGGGAGAGAGACACTCGTGGACTGTCCACTCACCGGTTATAGCATGCAGAACACGGAAGCTAGAAACGTGCGTGCAATTTGACATTCAGCTGTGTACGCGCTATTCAGTTCATTCAAGCGCTTCAAGGTCGGGTGAAGGATGAATTCGTTTGTCATTTTTCTGTGAGAGTTATTCCCCCTTAATCACCAGGTTATGTGTTCTCATTTTGAGTCATCCGCATGTCTGAGTGAAGCGTCCAAATGATAGCTTTCTCATAGCTCTAATATCGGATTGTCGTTTAATAGGCTAAATCCCACGGTCACCTGTGAAGTATGCATATTGATATAATTTGTTTATAGGAGAGAGAGAGAACGTCTCGTCAGCAAAATTATTGGAGTACCAATCGGACTGTATCTCGCGAATGGAATATGCCTATTACCTATAGACCTATATTTAGATGTGAGTTTAGCTCTGAACGCGCAGAACAAAGAGGTTTTGTTTCATAGATGAACAGGACACTAACAAAATAATTTCAAGTTTTATTTCATGTAAATATACTTAATAAATGTCAACATTATTCACCGTGGATCAAATAACCTAATATGTCGTATACTGTAAATGAATCGTTTGGGCAGATGAATGGTGTTTCACCATAGCAGTATTACATACAAGAGATAGAATATATATTATAGCTTCAAGGTGTCATAGGGAATACAATATTATGGTATATCTGCACGTTTCGAGATTGTCTTTGGTAAAAAAAAAAAAATAAAAAAATAAAATAAAAATAAATAAAAATAAAAAACCTCTCACATGTAGTCGGCGGTGGAGAATTTGTACGCAATGTCGAATCTTTGTTATTCGAACAAGATTTTCTTTCTATGAAGAGGGGGCAGACGCGGCGGAGAAGGGGGAGGGGGAGGTGTGGGGGGACCACTTTGACATCCCAATAATTGCCTTGAGTTGGGTCGGAAATTAGCTGCGAAGCGTCTGAAATCTCGAAATTTTCCGAAGAGCACCCCCGACCCCCCCCTGTTTCTTCTTTCACGGATCCTAATTTATCGTCACTATAGTTTTAAATTGCGGTTTCATGCAGTGTTTGTTACATCTGATTTAGAGTTAACTCTAGCACAATGAATTACAAAATTCATATCCGCCTCTTTTTTTTTTCTAAAAACGTTAGCACCGGAAATGACCGCGTTTGGCACCCACAACTTCAAACAATTCAGCTTGGCATTGATGCAACAGCTTACGCATCGATGAAGTGACCTTGTATCATTGCAGAGCTGTTAGAAGTTGATTTTGACTTAAACTGAAGAGAAGATGGTTTCATCTGAACGGGAGTATTTGAGGAAGATTCTTCCCCCCCCCCCCGCTTTAAAAGAGTTAAAAAGGCGGAAAATTCACCCAAAAATCTTCTCTGAAAATGCGCCAAAGTTTGTAAAATGAAGGGTAAATTTCAAAATTTCTCGGAGGAGGACCCCCGGCTTCGCGGACCCCCTCCCGGTCCCATCCCCGATTAGGCCCTCAATGTTGAATTGCTTCCGCCGCGTCATCAGAGATCTACCTCAATAAACCTTTGATACCGTTAATAAGCGAACAGTTATTTCTGAATATATTGTCAAAGTATACATACAGGCATGTCGGAAAGTTGAAACCTTGGTGGAACTTGTTTAGCAATCGTTTAGCTTCAGGTTGTTTGGCAATAGGGCCTACATTCCATGGCACGAAAGACAAGTCTTAATTTCTCGTTTAATTAGATTGGCAGTGCTACAAATCAGGCTATAGTTGCTGAATTCTTTCCGAAATTTTGGCTCGCCGCTGTTGAAACCTTTAGAATAACTGTTTTCATCCACAGTTTAAATTCACCTGCGAAACTTTGTAGATAAATACCTTTTGGGGTTGGATATTGTAATCTTAACAACTGGTACACCACTATCTAGAAAGGCGTCTTATACAGGGCAATATGCACATTCAAAATTGTTTCAACCTCGGCGAACTTAAATTGCTTGGCTATAATCACTACCAACCAGACAATCCAAAATGAGTTTTGCATCTCGTGCCGTGGAATCGTTTGTCCATACAGGGTAGCTTGTCAAACATCTCCAATTTTATGCCGAACCTCCATCGTTTGACTCTTCAGTCTTAAAAAGGACTGTTGGGTCTTTGACGAACATGGAAACTGAATTTTTCTTAAAACGCCAATCCCTTAGAAGACCATTCAGTCTTGGAGAACAAGAAAATCGAACAAGTCCCATCTGGGTCAACCCAGTCAAATGGAATATGTAAATGGACACGTGCGAATGACATATGTCTCGGTTAATAATGGCGGTCCAATTACTCACGAATACAAAGTTGGATTGCGTACAAATTCTCCAGTTCCGGTTCTAAGAGACTATATTTATAAGATAGAGACGTATTCCCAAATATCGAAAAACTTGCCGAAGGTAAGAGTGGAATATTCGCGCCTATCCAAAAGTATGACAATTTTCAACTACAATCTGTTATGAAGGGCGCAAGGGTAAGTTCTTCCACAAAGACGTCGCTATGTATTATCGCTATGTATCATGACATCGATAGAATATATATTTAAACGAACCACCACGCTACCGTGGATATATAACAACCCTTACGCCATACATTAATGTTATGTTCCAGAAGATGACAAAAACCAACAATAATTGCGAACTACTCAATTTCATCAGTCGTTGTTACGCTTTTTTCACACATAATGCTGTTCAGTGAATCTTCTAGACAGCTGAATAGTATGTACTGGATACCTTCCATCATCATGGCGGGCTCAGATTTATCAGAGATAAAGTTTCTTGGTGATTTATCTCCCATTAGCGCATTATTAGATACGGAAAGGTCTACTGAAACTTCCCTAATTGTTCGCTTCTCTAATTCAATTCGAAACAAAAGAAGCTCATATATCTACAGATCAGTATCGTCCCAGCTGCTGCACGTACAAGCTGACATTAGCTCCTGTAAACTTTGTCCCACTCGTCTCAAACCATTTCTCAAAGCCTTTATACCTCTTCTGAATGGACCAGTCTTTGTGTTATTGTCAGTGATAACAACGGGATTTCTTCCGCCTTTTGGAACCACCTTGATGACTGTGGCTGGCCGTTTCTTTGAGTATCTGAATCGGCTACTTTTGTTCTCCTGGTGGGGATGGTTTTCTATGATGTATCTTCCAGGATAATATGCCGGTGAAGGTGTTCTGTTAGAAAAGACATCGTACCCTACACACCAGGTCGTCTCTGAAGGCAACTCGGTGGCTGCAGATCTTGCTTGGGCACGACGGTCGTTTGAAGCTTTCAGAAGTCTAGCTCTATCTTCACGAGTTGCAGTCGATGACGTAACGCTCCGAGGATGTGAGTAGGCAATACATGCCAGTTGTCGGTATTCAGAGGCCGAAACATGACCGTCTTTGGACCATTGTTCCACGTACTCCGTTGGAATGCTCGAGAAGTATTCTTCTGCCTTACGGTATTGCTCTGCCCAACGGTGTTCCTCTGCCCGATGCTGTTCCATTGGCCGAATGTGTTCGTCTGTCGGACGGTGTTCCTCTGTTTGATGGTGTTCCTCGTCGTCCAGAATGTCAACATTATAGCGACCTGAAAAACAATATGCATGGATACAAGTAGGTTAACATGACGCCCTTCATCCAATATCAAGAATGAAAATCAAGCATTAACCTGAATCTGAGACAATCAAACCGATCCCTGCTAGAATGGTGTTACTGGTTTGGTGTCTACAAAAGGCCCGTGAAAGAAAAGTTTCGGGGGAGGAGATATTTCGAGAACTCACCCACCAAGAACCAGCTCCGATCCACGAAATTCTTCTTCCGAAAGCCTGTGGTCTCAAAATTCTTTTCAAATTGGCTATGGACGACCCTAAGACGTACTCAAAGGAAACTCAGATTGAAACTGAGTTCTTTCTTTACATTTTACTTACTGGCACCTACCTTGTTTTTTCTTGTTATTCGGTGTTCTGGATGGAATGGTTGGAACAGTTGCCTTTCCAATGATGTTAATCTTCCGATTGGCGTATCGTTGTCGAGCTTGTTGGCGAACGGCGGCCATTTTCTTTTCCCTCTGTTGGATAAGGTAGGGAGTATATACTCGGTTTGCCCGGGCGGTAATATCAATAATTTCTTCACCAGGCACGCGGTCCAGCCAACTTCTTGGGTTCATATCTTTCTCTTTATCATATTCATCATCTCCGGATCCCAAGTCTCGCAAGATCTGCGGTGTCTCCTCTTCTGTGTTACCTCCGAGCTTTTGTCTCCCTGGTGAATCTAATTCTGGGGTCCTCGTGTTGGAATTACGTCTTATCGGGCTATCCTTGTTAACAACAAAGGTGTAATCTTCGGGATAACTATCTTTGTTGTTCAGCTCTTCTATGGACCTCGGGTCGGGCTTCGGGTCAGTGTTGTCAACATGGGCATTGGCTCTGGTGCCAATAGTATGCGGGGAAACCTCAGTGCGTCCCGTCATCTCAAAGCTCAATGGCCGGGGAAATTTGTTTGGTGCATCGAGTATATCCACATCGGGTAAGGAAGAAGTATTTACGGTTGGGGACTGTACGTTGACAGCAAAGGTTGGTCGCCCGCCATTATTTCTTGCTGTATTCGACTCGAAGCTGGACCAGAGTTTAGATGTTATGTCTTCCTCGTTGTCAACTGGATTCTTCACTGTGAAATCCATGGCATAAGCGGGGTGACCTTTAGGTGTTCCGGTCATTTCAAATCCGTTGTCAGCAATTGGCTGGGGTCGCAGATTAGGGACTATTATTTTCTCCACGTCGGGTAAAGAAGAGGTGATACCTGAGATGAGTCCGTTGAATGGTTGGCTGGTAGACACAATTCCAGTGGCAATGGTCTGTTTGGCAACCATACAGTCTTGTCTTTGAGCTATTATACCCTTGGTGATGTCATCTCGTCTCGGAGTCTTTCTTCCAATACTGATCACCTCGTCAATACCGGCCCACGGGTCCTCCTCGCCTCCTTTGGTTGTAAGACCATCTGTATAGACAAACATTGATTTATTGTCAAATAAAGAAGAAGAAGAAGAAGAAGAAGAAGAAGAAGAACAACTATCGATATATCTGACAGTATTAGGTATAAAATCTGATGCCATGAGAATGCAACGGCGAGGACATTTTGTGTCCTGGAAAATAGACCTATAGATTATGAGAAATCTCACATTATACAAGACTGGAATGGTAGAGCTCATAACGGACTGTTCAACATGGCTGTGGCTCGGCATCTCAAGGTGTACCGGTATTAACTCAGTCAGTATAGGTATGTAGGTGCCATGGACGTTTCCTTGAATACACAAGGTCTGATATGGGGTGGAGCCAACCTCCAAACAGGGCTGTATCCCATGCCATTATGCCCTACGGGACACCCCTGCCACATTTCAATTATTCATAACCAAAACATCATATCACAAGCGTACATTTTAGCAGTCCAGTCTTCTTTATCAAACATACTCGATATAATGGTATTTGATTCCACATTGCTATAGATGTGTGTGAACTTTTAATTTCGATTAAAAATGATCTATTTTTTTTCTTCCAAAAATAAATTCCGTTGTCTCTTAGCAAGGTGATCTGTTTTCGATAACTAATTATGGGCTTGTTTGGGCCTACTCGATATAATGGTATTTGATTCCACCCTACTAACTGCATGGTTGCATTTTCCTTGACCTTGACAAAGCAAGTGCATTTGTTTATGTATGACCCGATCACTCCCATAAAGCTTCCGTGGCCGCACAGTAGTTCCGATCTTCTACTACTTTCGGTGAGTCTTCCGTCTTTGTTAGAGTATCGTGAATTAAATTTACAGTTATAACATTCAAATATGATGTATTTCGAAAGCTAAACAAGAACAAATATAACGATCTGGTTGTTACAGATTCATGGCGTCATCTCGAGTAAAGAGGCTGTCCTGGGCTCGAAGCATCCTCCCCACAGCGCATGCTCCATTTCGCAGGCTCATTTATCATCCCTCCCTCCAATAGCGGAAGTTGACCTCTACCACTTTGCTATGACGTATAGGGGAAAACCCACGTACGCACGGTTCAGTTTGAATCCGGCCGAACAACTCCTTCAATGTTGCACATGAGCGAACTACTTTTCATATGCTCTGTCCAGATAAACAGGCCAAATAATCTCCAGATAATTCTTTTTAACGCTAGGTCGACAGAGGTATTATGCAGACTTGAAAAGTAATCGAAATGTTCGGCAAACATCTATATGATGTCACTTCCGGCAATGTGCACGAAGGCCCCGAATCCGGTTCAAATATCTGACTGGTGGCTGGGGTGTTATTAGACGCCCAGCGAGGTGGTTGGGCTCGAAGGGGACAGATTCGCCCGCCTCCACACATTAGAGAGCGATTGGGCGCTGGGATTGAATACGCCAGCTTGCGCCTGCATATCAAGCCAATGAACAGGTTGTAGATGTATGACCTTTTGACTTCGATCAAAAACGATGTTCTATTTTTTCATAAATAAATTCCGTTGGCTCTTAACAAGGTGAACTGTTTTTCGATAACTAATTATGGTCTTGTTTAGGCCTACTGCTGTTTGCAAAACAGGATTAGCTAGGCTGTGGTAAATTAGGTCCCAGATTGCTGCCTGATACTGGAATAATTAGCAAAACACTTCAGGAAATATCGTCAGTTTTAGGCCGCTCCCCGCGCTGTCATGTCAGAATATCCCTGTGCGGAGAGTGCAAAAAGACCTTTTCGTCAGATGGCTGACGTATGGCAAAGATACGATCCGTAGGGTCGTATCTTTGTGTGGAAATAGGGGTGGAGTAACAGAGCGATCAATGGCTAAGCTCCTGGCAAAGCGGAAGGGGCCGTGTAGAAACTACTAAGGGCCCAATTGTCGCCTGTGATACAGGGCCGCGTCCCTAACCAGGTGTTATATACTCAGCGCCATCATATCCTCACGGCTTTTGGATTATGTAAGAGATAACATGCAATAACGAATAACCCGGGCAGTTTTATACTCACCAAGTCTCTTCATCTTTTCAGTTTGGTTAAAATTGAACGAACGATTGTCGGCCATTTCCCAGTCAATCTTCTACAAGAACAAAGTAAAAATTATTGCTATACACAGAGAAACCGGGATTTTATCTATTTATTTATTTTAATTTTTTATTTTATCATTGTTATTATTTATTATTATATATATTTTTTTGTTTTTCGTGTGTGTATGCTGGAGAGGGTATATGCATTACCGGTACCGGTACTGAAAATTGTTGAATTTATCAAATAACTATTCCTGATTGGTAATCATATGTGAAAATTCATTTATCTATATTTTACCGAAAACACCATCAGTGTGTGCTACTTACAAAGTTCAGTATAACGAATACCATACATTAAACAATTATGACGCCAAACCACAGCTTCAATATAGGTCTATGTATTTCACCGCATTATAATTATACACTCTAAATATATTCCCGAATATATATATATCTGGAGTGGAAATACATCTTACAAAGCTCTAATACATTAAAAAAAAAAAAAACTAAATTAGATTAATTACCTCCACACATGTATGCGCAAAGGAGATTTTCCATGTCAACGTCACATACCGGTGTAAAAGAAACGGTGGTCTCCCAGATATGACTGTCCGGACACTGACATCTGAAAAGCGTCACTTGGATATCAGCGTCCACCTCAGTTAAAGCATAGGATACCGGACACTGGTATCTGGAGACCACCGTTTCTTTCACACCGGTATCCTTTGTTCGAGCGAATTATTGTTTCTTGTTACATACATAAGCTAATAAACACAGTAGCCTGGGAACAACTAAGCATACGTTACGGGATTTTCTCTTATGAATATACCCGAGTATGGAGAGGCTTGATTACACTAGTTAGAAATAACACGACAAATACCAATTTGTACATGATTACATGTATTATCGAGCTTTCGGAATGTACTTATTCCATCATCAGGATTTGGCTAAAGCACATTTATCTTATAACTGACCAACATTCCTCACTGACGTCCACTGGTCAGGGAATCGTGAAAACCGGTTAACAATGTGCATACATGCGCCAGGATTTTCATAGAATATAGGTTTGATGGAAGCCAGAAAGCTCCAAATTCTCAACCAAACGATCAGGTATTGTAATGTTGACATCCTGTTGATTTGACTTTTGTTCACCGGTACTTTCTTCGAGCGGTTTATATCTGCGAGTACTCCTGCAATACCATCCGATTGGAATTTTTGTTTATATCTGCGAGTACTCCTGCAATATCATCCGACTGAAATTATTGTTTATATCCGCGAATACTTCTGAAATACCTTCCGACTGGAATTATTGTTTATATCTGCGAGTGCTCCTGCAATACCATCCGAATGGAATTATTGTTTATATCTGCGAGTACTCCTGCAATACCATCCGACTGGAATTATTGTTTATATCTGCGAGTACTACTGCAATACCATTCGACTGGAATTGTTGTTTATATTTACGAGTACTACTGCAATACCATCCGACTGGAATTGTTGTTTATATCTGCGAGTACTACTGCAATACCATCCGACTGGAATTATTGTTTATATCTTCGAGTACTACTGCAATACCATCCGACTAGAATTATTGTTTATATCTTCGAGTACTACTGCAATACCATTCGACTGGAATTGTTGTTTATATTTACGAGTACTACTGCAATACCATCCGACTGGAATTATTGTTTATATCTTCGAGTACTACTGCAATACCATCCGACTGGAATTGTTGTTTATATCTGCGAGTACTACTGCAATACCATCCGACTGGAATTATTGTTTATAGATGCGAGTACTACTGCAATACCATTCGACTGGAATTATTGTTTATATCTTCGAGTACTACTGCAATACCATTCGACTGGAATTGTTGTTTATATTTACGAGTACTACTGCAATACCATCCGACTGGAATTATTGTTTATATCTTCGAGTACTACTGCAATACCATCCGACTAGAATTATTGTTTATATCTGCGAGTACTACTGCAATACCATCCGACTGGAATTATTGTTTATATCTTCGAGTACTACTGCAATACCATCCGACTAGAATTATTGTTTATATCTGCGAGTACTACTGCAATACCATTCGACTGGAATTGTTGTTTATATCTGCGAGAACTCCTCCATTACCATTCGACTGGAATTGTTGTTTATATCTGCGAGTACTACTGCAATACCATTCGACTGGAATTGTTGTTTATATCTGCGAGTACTACTGCAATACCATTCGACTGGAATTGTTGTTTATATCTGCGAGTACTACTGCAATACCATTCGACTGGAATTGTTGTTTATATCTGCGAGTACTACTGCAATACCATTCGATTGGAATTGTTGTTTATATCTGCGAGTACTCCTGCAATACCATCCGAATGGAATTATTGTTTATAGATGCGAGTACTACTGCAATACCATCCGACTGGAATTATTGTTTATATCTGGAGTACTACTGCAATACCATCCGACTGGAATTATTGTTTATATCTTCGAGTACTACTGCAATACCATTCGACTAGAATTATTGTTTATATCTGCGAGTACTCCTGCAATACCATCCGAATGGAATTATTGTTTATAGATGCGAGTACTACTGCAATACCATCCGACTGGAATTATTGTTTATATCTGCGAGTACTACTGCAATACCATCCGACTGGAATTATTGTTTATATCTTCGAGTACTACTGCAATACCATCCGACTAGAATTATTGTTTATATCTGCGAGTACTACTGCAATACCATTCGACTGGAATTGTTGTTTATATTTGCGAGAACTCCTCCATTACCATCCGACTGGAATTATTGTTTATAACTGCAAGTACTCCTGCAATACCATCCCACTGGAATTATTGTTTATATCTGCGAGTACTGCTGCAATACCATCCGACAGGAATTATTGTTTATTTCTGCGAGTACTACTACAAAACCATCTGACTGGAATTATTGTTTATATCTGCGAGTACTATGCAATACCATCCGACTGGAATTATTGTTTATAACTGCGAGTACTCCTGCAATACCATCCCACTGGAATTTTTGTTTATATCTGCGAGTACTACTGCAATACAATCCGACTGAAATTATTGTTTATATCTGCTAGTATTCCTGCTATACCATCCGAATGGAATTACTGTTTATATCTGCGAGTACTACTATAAAACAATTTGACTGGAATTATGGTTTATATCTGTGAGTACACCAGGGAATTATTGTTTGTTTATATCTGCGAGTATTCCCGCAATACCATCCGTCTGGAATTTTGTTTTTATCTGCGAGTACTCATGCAATACCATCCGACTTTGTTGTACACCTACATCGCAATCGTTCAAGTGTATCAATAGGCCTATCTAAACACGAGACAATTATACTGGACATTCATTCATGGACAATCTATGCAAGAGTACATAATGATGGAGGTTAATTAATCACTAATTAGATTACTTACTTGAATTGTAAATATATAGTCGAACCAGTCAATAGTCACTACGATTTGTTAGTCACTGCGACAGAAGTCTTTGTTGTCTAACGTAAGGCTATGTCGGTGTAACTAACGTCGCGGTCCCATTATGACGTCACGAAATGGGCGATCACGTGGACAACGTGAACCGAAGTAATGAAATCGTCTAAATACATTAAGGAAAATCTTCGATCTGCTGAAACGGTTAGATATTTCCATATCAGCCTACTGTGTTCATATTGTTTCGGGTTGAGAGTTTTTTTACTGTAAACCCAACATGACGAAATTGATGTTAACCCAATGTGACTATATTGATGTTGCGATTCATACAATAATATAGCCCAGAAAACAATTTCAGGGATACCGATTTTGGGAATTTAGTAGGAAATTGGTATATCACATGTTATATCAACAAGATTGCCGACTTACCAAATTGTGTAGTTGAGTTGATCCTTGGCGGAAAATCTTCACTAATGAATGTGGAGTGGTAGGGACAGAAGGATGTCTCTGTTGCAATATGGTGAAGCTGGGATACCGACGTTACCAACGTCGCGATCCCTTTCAGTCCCTTTATGACGTCGCGAATGAGGTGATCACGGGAGAGCGTGAACTAATGTAATTCAGAAGAATCTAAATTGTCTATATAAATTGAGGAAATCTCCAGTCCACAGAAAATTTCTAAAGAGTGTGTAGTTGACTCTTGGTTGATAACTTTCATTAAGATTTACGCTGAGTCGCTGTCACAGATGTCTCTGCTACAATATGGCAAATGCTGAATGGGCCCAAGTGGATATATATAGACGTTGCTGACGTCGCGATCCATTTTTGAGTATAAAAGTCCAGAGAGCGCTCTCGACCTCAATAGAATATGCCCATATTTGAGCGAATATAAAAGCTTGTCAACTTACATTTGTTGTACAGAGCCGGTTATTTTGAATTCAGATGTACGTAACGGAAGAACGGTGTGCGAGAAACGAATATCGAGCTCAATGGTGAGGTGATCTTTGATTATGGCGTAGGCGACGTCGGTAGTCCAAATAGTCCGGTGGCTTAATAGCACAAACTTGGCACACCCATTACTTAAGGCATACTGAACAATATTAGAAGGGGTGTTCTTCACTCTGGGCCCTGTAGCATCCTCTGGCACCCAAAAGAGTATCAGAACTTGTTTCCCCTCAGACAATATGCGCCCTCAACCAACTTTTTCCACCTAGTTTCTGAACGAAAATAAACGGACAGTCGAAACATTTTGACTGTATAGTATATAGTTCAGAGGTCATTTTGAGCGTATATGCATAATCCTAAATGCAAATGTTCCTGAGAAAATTTAAAATGGCGACCATGCGTTATCCCGAGAAAGTTGCGTATTTGGTCTTTTTTTGTCTTCATTTGTGATGATCGTGAATGAACCATACTTCGCATACACGCCCATGGGGGCATCATAGATGATATCAACAGGGGTGTCCATTGTTCGAGGTCTAGGGACCCTTGGGACCGGTTATAACACCGGGGGGGGTGGTCCAAATGCCAAAATTATCATTTTTCAAACCCCGCTCCCATGAACATTTCGCGGCAACTCGATACTAAATCAAATTAAGACCATAAACTTACTAACTCTAATTGTTAATTATAATGAGATGAGCTTGGGTTAATTTGCATAACCCTAGATGCAAGGCAAGATGGACAAATTCAAAATGGCGGCGAGAGATGGTTCCTTAATATGTAGACTTTTCTATTGTTTTCGTCAATGATTTGGTCAATTTTTGTGGATATTCTATCAAGACTGGTATTATGCATTATTCCTGTCATACTTTAACAGCCGCCCTGGTCAATCTGGTTATGATTCTTTTCAGAAAACAATTCATTTGATTAGGTACGGATCAAATATCATCGAGTGCACCAAACATTAACAGCACTGAACACGTTGATTATATAAGGAAGATTGAGACCATGTAGCACCACAGGCGCGGCGGAAGCAATTCAACATTGGGGGTGCCAAATCGGGGGTGGATCCGAGGGTGCTCCCCCGAGAAATTTTGAAAATTTAGCTTTCATTTTACGCACTTTGGCGCATGTTCAGGGAAGATCTTAGGCTGAAAATGTTCACAGTTTCCGCCTTCCTAACTCGGGTGTTCTCGAAACGAAGACCGAAAACCCCAAAACGAAGACCCTTCCCCAAAAGAGTCCCTCAAGAGAGTCTTCCAGCTTCGGTCTTCGTTTTGGTATTGGCACTATCAAAATACATGAGGAAAACCAAAACGAAGACCCTGGGATTTCTGGGCTGTGTGATGTCCGGGGAGGGCGTGAGGGTGTGGGATGCAGTATCCACGGTCCACCGGGAATTTTAGTCCGCTTTTTAGTCCTGGTGCGAACAATAATTCCCGATGGAGTATAGCTCGGAAATAAAGTCCCCCCTATGTTAATGTATTGCCGGTCTCGTAAAACTCCCGGGAACTGTCATGGCGGGTGCAGGAATGTAATATTAGTGTTCAAGATGAAACAATCTTCTCGTCAGTTTAAGTCAAAGTCAATTAACTTCTAACACTTATGCAAGAAATGCGCAAGTTGTTATGATACTCCCACAAAATTTTTGAGATTTCAGACGCTTCTCTACTACTTTTCGACCCATTCCAAGGCAATTCGGTCACAATTATTTGGGAAGGGGGGGGGGTAAGGTGGTGCTTGGCCAAAGTGGTGCTGGGTCCCGCTGGCTCCCCCCCCCCCCGGCTCCGCCTGCATCAATGTATCGATGTCTCAATACAGCGTCGTTTAAGCTTCAAATACTCAGTTTTCCAAGTAAGTCCAAATACTCAGTTAAGCCCAACATTACAGTTGCCGTGGCAATTGCAGAGAGCGACACTTTCGGGAACACAAGAATTTGGCCTTGCAGCCACATTTCAGGAGTTTCCCACATGCCTTGGCTGCCTCTGGTGGTTTTAGGTACAAGTGAAGAGTGATAAATACACTATGACCCGGTTTTACACTATTCGGGGTTATCCTGAAAAACTTTTACGTGATAGCCTACAACGGGCACCACAACAAGACCGCTTCACCCTCCCCCAACCCAAAACGGAGAAAGAGAACACTTTCAACAGGATCCCACTCATCCTTCCATACAGCCAATATGCTCTGAAGATCCACAATATCGTCAAGAACGAATGGCCGATACTTCAAGCATCTGAAGCTTGTAGGAACGTCTTTGGAGACCCTCCTCTCCTCGCTTTTCGTCGCAATAATAACCTGAAAGACACCCTCGTCAGGGCCAAAATCAACTATCCCCTCCTCCAAAGGGGGACCAGCGGCTTGAGTTACGCCAACTTGATAACTCCATGCACCTACCGAAAATGCGCCTATTGTCCCAACTTGACCAAAAAACGCTTTTTCACCAGCAGCCATACTGGTTTACGCTACCGTGTCAACCTGATGACCAACTGCTGCACTCAGAATGTGATCTACCTCATCACGTGCTCCCTCTGCTCCAAACAATATGTTGGAGAAACTAAACGCACATTCCACGAGCGAATCCGAGAACACTTTAACGACACCCGGAATCGCAGTGACAACCCTGCACCAAGACATTTCTGATCGCATGGACACTCTGTCAACAACATCAACTATCAAATCATTGAAGTTCTCAAGACAGACCCGTCTCTTGAGTCCAGCACCACCAAGCGCCGTTTGCGCGAGGTTTACTGGATTTACCAGCTGCACACCACAAAAAAATGAAAGAGGAATAATCACACACTGTTATTTTCTCTCTTTGCCTCTGGTAGTTTTGTCCAGAAGGACTTCCAAGTACCATCGTCTTTGTACCATCTTTCGTCTTCTGGGGATAGGACATTCTGCTGGGCGTGAAGGCCTTCTTCCAAGCATACCGTTGGAGCTTATGCATAGTTAGAGCTGTCACTTGGTGGCCATGTTTGAGCTCTGGTAATATGGGAGGCCATCCATTTGGACGCTCTTCCACAAGTGCTTCACTAGGACACCTCACACGACCCAATCGGACCAATATGGATCCACCTAGACCGCAAAACGTCCACCCCGATCTGCCTGCCGACTGCGCATGGCCTCGAGACCCCTCCCATCGTATTCCACAGCGCGAGATAGAAAAAATAAGATGCCACACTTCATACCGCAAAGAACAAGGAAGATATTCTTAGTTACACGGTTTGTCAGTGACCCAATACTGGAATATATGGCGCCAGTAAAATTTATATTGGGCGAGGCGTCAGCTCCGAGACCCTAGATGGTGGGAGACGAGTTTTCAGCCGTTTTTGGGCACCCAAAGGTGATATCAGCTGGCCACAAGTTACCACACATTTGATGGACCGAAAATGAAAAAACAACCCTCAAATCATCGATGTAAATGTGCATGGAGAATATTTACAGATGGGGAGGGAGACGGTGTTGGTTGGGGGAGGGGTGACGGGTGCTAAGTTTCGGCTTAAATGTATGATCCAGCGGCCTAACCCGTACGCACGATTACTACTGCAATTTCATGATGAAATGATTGGGGGGGGGGGGGGCTCCGCGGGCTTTGAACATGGCCTATAGTTATACCATTGCGCTTGGACCCCCAAGTTGTCTCCCTCCAAGCATCCATGTATTGAATGAGAATACTGTTCAATGAGGTATAATGTATAACTTACTACTTTTAATGTAAATTCACGTTCTCCATCATCCTATCATTTGTGGGCAATTCCTTTGAATAATTGTGTTACCCCTGGGATTAAAAGGCTCAAACTTTCCACGTGTTACACTTGGGTTATAAATGATTTATACAAGAAAAATGCGCAAATAAATACCAAAAAGACAAAAAACGCGACTTTTTCAGGACAATGCATGATCGTCATTTTGAATTTACACATGAATCTGTATGCTTAGGATTATGCAAATAGGCTCAAACTGGACAATAGAGTTCCGTTTCTGAACTCGGCAGAAAAGTTTGGTCGAGGGGTGCATATTGTCTGACCGAATTGTGTTATGATATCATTTTGGGGACCAGAGGGCAACATGGGGCCCAGAGCAAAGGGCACCCCTAAACAGGATCCCACTCATCCTTCCATACAGTCAATATGCTCTGAAGATCCACAATATTGTCAAGAACGAATGGCCGATACTTCAAGCATCTGAAGCTTGTATGAACGTCTTTGGAGACCCTCCTCTCCTCGCTTTTCATCGCAACAATAATCTGGAAGACACCCTCGCCAGGGCCAAAATCAACTATCCCCCCTCCAAAGGGGGACCAGTGGCATGAGTTACGCCAACTTGATAACTCCATGCACCTACCGGAAATGCGGCTATTGTCCCAACTTGACCAAAAAGTGCTTTTTCACCAGCAGCCATACTGGTTTACGCTACCGTGTCAACCTGATGACCAACCGCTGCACTCAGAATGTGATCTACCTCATCACGTGCTCCCTCTGCTCCAAACAATATGTTGGAGAAACTAAACGCACATTCCACGAGCGAATCCGAGAACACTTTAACGACACCCGGAATCGCAGTGACAACCCTGCACCAAGACATTTCTGGTCGCATGGACACTCTGACAATAACATCAACTATCGAATCATATGAAGTTCTCAAGACAGACCCGTCTCTTGAGTCCAGCACCACCAAGCGCCGTTTGCGCGAGGTTTACTGGATTTACCAGCTGCACACCACAGAAAAATGAAAGAGGAATAATCACACACTGTTATTTTCTCTCTTTGCCTCTGGTAGTTTTGTCCAGAAGGACTTCCAGGTACCATCGTCTTTGTACCATCCTTCGTCTTCTGGGGATAGGACATTCTGCTGGGCGTGAAGGCCTTCTTCCAACATACCGTTGGAGCTTATGCATAGTTAGAGCTGTCACTTGGTGGCCATGTTTGAGTTCTGGTAATATGGGAGGCCATCCATTTGGACGCTCTTCCACAAGTGCTTCACTAGGACACCTCACACGACCCAATCGGACCAATATGGGTCCACATAGACCGCAAAACGTCCACCCCGATCTGCCTGCCGACTGCGCATGGCCTCGAGACCCCTCCCATCGTATTCCACAGCGCGAGATAGAAAAAATAAGATGCCACACTTCATACCGCAAAGAACAAGGAAGATATTATTAGTTACACGGTTTGTCAGTGACCCAATACAGGAATATATGGCGCCAGTAAAATTTATATTGGGCGAGGCGTCCGCTCCGAGACCCTAGATGGTGGGAGACGAGTTTTCAGCCGTTTTTGGGCACCCAAAGGTGATATCAGCTGGCCACAAGTTACCACACATTTGATGGACCGAAAATGAAAAAACAACCCTCAAATGTAAATGTGCATGGAGAATATTTACAGATGGGGAGGGAGACGGTGTTGGTTGGGGGAGGGGTGACGGGTGCTAAGTTTCGGCTTAAATGTATGATCCAGCGGCCTAACCCGTACGCACGATTACTACTGCAATTTCATGATGAAATGATTGGGGGGGGGGGGGGGCTCCGCGGGCTTTGAACATGGCCTATAGTTATACCATTGCGCTTGGACCCCCAAGTTGTCTCCCTTCAAGCATCCATGTATTGAATGAGAATACTGTTCAATGAGGTATAATGTATAACTTACTACTTTTAATGTAAATTCACGTTCTCCATCATCCTATCATTTGTGGGCAATTCCTTTGAATAATTGTGTTACCCCTGGGATTAAAAGGCTCAAACTTTCCACGTGTTACACTTGGGTTATAAATGATTTATACAAGAAAAATGCGCAAATAAATACCAAAAAGACAAAAAAACGCGACTTTTTCAGGACAATGCATGATCGTCATTTTGAATCTACACATGAATCTGTATACTTTAATAGGATTATGCAAATAGGCTCAAACTGGACAATAGAGTTCCGTTTCTGAACTCGGCAGAAAAGTTTGGTCGAGGGGTGCATATTGTCTGACCGAATTGTGTTATGATATCATTTTGGGGACCAGAGGGCAACATGGGGCCCAGAGCAAAGGGCACCCCTAAACAGGATCCCACTCATCCTTCCATACAGTCAATATGCTCTGAAGATCCACAATATTGTCAAGAACGAATGGCCGATACTTCAAGCATCTGAAGCTTGTATGAACGTCTTTGGAGACCCTCCTCTCCTCGCTTTTCATCGCAACAATAATCTGGAAGACACCCTCGCCAGGGCCAAAATCAACTATCCCCCCTCCAAAGGGGGACCAGTGGCATGAGTTACGCCAACTTGATAACTCCATGCACCTACCGGAAATGCGGCTATTGTCCCAACTTGACCAAAAAGCGCTTTTTCACCAGCAGCCATACTGGTTTACGCTACCGTGTCAACCTGATGACCAACCGCTGCACTCAGAATGTGATCTACCTCATCACGTGCTCCCTCTGCTCCAAACAATATGTTGGAGAAACTATAAACGCACATCTCTTGAGCGAATCCGAGAACACTTTAACGACACCCGGAATCGCAGTGACAGCCCTGCACCAAGACATTTCTGGTCGCATGGACACTCTGACAATAACATCAACTATCAAATCATTGATGTTCTCAAGACAGACCCGTCTCTTGAGTCCAGCACCACCAAGCGCCGTTTGCGCGAGGTTTACTGGATTTACCAGCTGCACACCAGAGCTTCATTCGGCTTAAATGAAAAGGAATAATCACACACTGTTATTTTCTCTCTTTGCCTCTGGTAGTTTTGTCCAGAAGGGCTTCCATGTACCATCGTCTTTGTACCATCCTTCGTCTTCTGGGGATAGGACATTCTGCTGGGCGTGAAGGCCTTCTTCCAAGCATACCGCTGGAGCTAAGTTATGCATAGTTAGCGCTGTCACTTGGTGGCCATGTTTGAGTTCTGGTAATATGGGAGGTCATCCAGTTGGACGCTCTCCCACAAGTGCTTCAATAGGACACCTCACACGACCCAATCGGACTCCTATGGGTCCACCTAGACCCCAAAACGTCCACCCCGATCTGCCTGCCTACTGCGCATGCGTCATTAGCACTTTTCAACAGAATTCAACGCATGGCCTCGAGCCCCCCCTCATCGTATTACACAGCGCGAGATAGAAAAAAATAAGATGCCACACTCCATAATGCAAAGAACAAGGAAGATATTATTAGTTACACGGTTTGTCAGTGACTCAATACAGGAATATATGGCGTCAGTAAAATTTATATTGGGCGAGGCGTCCGCTCCGAGACCCTAGATGGTGGGAGACGAGTTTTCAACCGTTTTGGGGCACACAAAGGTGATATAAGTTGGCCACAAGTTACCGCACATTTGATGGACAGAAAATGAAAAAAACAACCCTCAAATCATTGATGTAAATGTGCATGGAGAATATTTACAGATGGGGAGGGAGACGGTGTTGGGTGGGGGGAGGGGTGGCGGGTGCTAAGTTTCGGCTTAAGTGTATGATCCAGCGGCCTAACCCGTACGCACGATTACTACTGCAATTTCATGATGAAAAGATTGGGGGGGGTTGGCTAGACCATTGCGCTTGGACCCCCAAGTTGTCTCCCTCCAAGCATCCATGTATTGCTATGCATGTATGCTACAACTATGGCTATGACCTGATCCTCATTTCATCCTCTCTATACCACAGGGCTAAGTAGCACTGTTTTGTCAGAGATTTTTTTTAATTTTTTTTTGAATTTTAAAATTTTAATTTTTTTTAAATTTTAAAATTTTAATTTTTTTTTTGAACATCTTTGAAACACTGAATTATCATATAGCTTACTATAATACTCATACATGGTCATATTTTAAA
The DNA here is from genome assembly GCA_036873755.1 of Hanleya hanleyi. NCBI lineage: Eukaryota > Metazoa > Mollusca > Polyplacophora > Lepidopleurida > Hanleyidae > Hanleya > Hanleya hanleyi. Next base: position 25,517 of record JAVTVY010014181.1, on the reverse strand, counting down.
GCGCGAGCCCGTGTTTGCCAAGCCTAGAAAATTAGTGTAATTAAAATTTTAAAATTTAAAAAAAATAATTTTAAATTTTCCAAAAAATCTCTGACAAAACAGTGCTACTTAGCCCTACGTATAACATTACACCCCTCATTTCGCTATGCCTTTCCCGCCATTTTACCCTATACTTGCAACATTATCTACGTCACCGGAGGGGACGTCACTTCCTCCCCAATTCCCTTCACATTTCACTCCAAATTTCCTCCACATTTCCCACCAAATATCTGACCAGACTTACGCTTCATATTGACATTCAATCATAGTGGTATTTTGCTTCGATTGCCACTTAAATTCTTGCTGGCACGTCGGATTCCATCCTCGCGAGCCAGTGTATCGATCGATTCATTAGGATCGATACACTGGCTTGGTTAGTTACCCATATTGTGCTGGATATAAATAGCTCAAGGTGTTTTCTCTGAATCGAACCAATCAGTAAACGCGCTAAGCCGGCTCATTACGCCAATCCGCTGCGAGGTTTGAGATGTGACTTTCATCGCTGGCCGAAATATTTTGATGTCAGACTGAAATCGACATCGGGGTGTCAAAGCATAAATTGCAAACTCAATTCAAAGAACCGCGGAGGATTTGTGTAACTCTAAATATGTGGCCATCCTCCTGAGATCCTCGTCCAGCGTCTTGGTGAAGCTTTTAAGATGTGTCCATACAGAAACTTAAGACTTTCTAAGTAGGAGGTGATCGAAGAGCTTGCCGCTGCGATTGTCTGCGATCGGTATTTCCACTGTAAGAAAACTTCCGTTTCCTCCCTCGAGCCCTACTGAACTTAGAAGGAGCGGTCGTCAAATGACAAGATTTTTGGCGCTCTTCGTCTGCTTGACAAGGGACAGATCGGCTGTAGGTCATATTCATTTGCGGACACTTGTACTAGACGTGTACTTTTACGGAGAATGCCATTCAAAGATGTATTCCTACGAAGTAGGCTACAGATCGCAAATTGTCCGGTAATGAGTGAGTCAGTGAGGCAGTCAGTCAGTCAGTCCATCCGAATCCTTTCGTCGGCAAAATAAGGAGAACCGTTGACATTAGAACCTTGATTTTTGGCATGAACGTGCATTAGGGCATTGTTACCAGCAAGTTCTGGGCTGACCGAATTCTGATTAAAATTTGATTTATAATTATTTTTTTTTATTATTTATTAATGGCTCAGCGAGTGCACTGTCATGCCCATCGGGAACCCTTGGCTGTATGTTTCACTGTGTATATAACACAGTACAAAATCTGGTGGGATATGCCATCCGTAATTGTTTTTATGAAATAGGAAATGCTAATTTTCCATCATTCGTTAGTGCATTTATCTACACTGCTATTACCAACTTGCCAGCCTCAATACACACAATTCAGTATATTGTTATAGATATATGTAAACTGTGGCCTTTAACGTGTATCCTATTTCACATCCAAACATTTCATCACAGACCACATTAGGCTTCAAATTCAGGTCAAATTGCCCACTGGTGATGAAATATCCTACATCAACCAATTAAGTCAGCCTGGTGCAATAACCCAGCAGAAGAAAGAAAGATGTGGTATCATCCTTCAGATTAGTCTTTGTAAGGAACAATGATAAAAGTTTACTGAGGGTGAAACAAAGCCATGACGGCATGTTTAAAGGGTCTTAATTTATTTTCTTTGGGTAGAATTTAACTAGATAAAGTAACTTTGATCATGATGTGAAAATATGAGCACATACTTTGAGTTTTTTTGTACCTCTTGAATATTGACTATATATCACACTGGGATATAATTTAAACAAAAAATTACATGTGTAAACAAAACATGTCTAAATTTTTCTTGTCCTTTCAAATCTTGATCCATTTTGATTCCTTGATTAGGGGATACAGAATCACTGCCACGGAGTGTGTTGGTGTGTCAGCAATGCAATTCCGATTCACACAACGAAGCTGAGGTGGTTTAATGTTTATCAATGAAGAAAATCACCGATCAACCGTCATAGAATATAATGTGAAACACGAAAACCGGAATAGTACATTCATCAGATTACCGATACCCAAAATGTGTTGTCTCATATATCTAGATAACAACGTGATGTAGAGACGCTATTTATTCATCTTTGTACCGGTTATGCTCAGGAGAATGACATAGAATCATTATTATCTTGTGCAGAGAAGGTGTTGGTCTTGAGTTGAATTACCGTAAATTACATAAATGCCACCTTTCTACTATAGTACTATATACATGGCAGTGTGACTAACATCACAGGACCTACGAAGTACAGTAGGCATTAGGACTCGAACGCGAACTGAACTCTTGGAAATTCCCACCCCCAGTTGAAATCCTGCCTATATTAAGATGGGCACCGCCCAAGTCAGAATCGCCAGTGATTTTCATCAAAAATCACCAGAAATTTTCATCAAAAGTAGGTCAGCTCAGAACTTGTTGGTAACAGTCTCCTAATGCGCCTTCATTCCAAAATAAATAACGATCGCCGATTTAATTTTACAATTTTTTAATTAAAGGAAACAGATTGAATAATATAGGTTCAGTAGATTTCAAGCTTTACGTGTGAAAATACATTTACATCTCTTTAATGGTTTTCAGTGCCCTTGTACAGGATCAAAACAACTTTTTGAATCACATTATTTTCCCAACAATACAACAAATTTTTATATATAGTACTATAGTAGAAAGGTAGCATTTATGTAGTTTACGGTAATTCAACTCAAGACCAACACCTTCTATGCACAAGATTCTATGTCATTCTCCTGAGCATAACCGGTACAAAGAGGAATAAATAGCGTCTCTACATAACGTTGTTATCTAGATATATGAGACAACACATTTTGGGCATCGGCAATCTGATGAATGTACTATTCCGGTTCACATTATATTCTATGGCGGTTGATCGGTGATTTTCTTCATTGATAAACGTTAAACCACCTCAGCTTCGTTATGGAAACAGCGCTGATTGTTTGAGGGTATATGCAGTACTTAACATTAACCTCAGGGCCATGTGCCATACAGTGGGACAGGGTATTTTTAGCTGTGGGTAATTTGACCTGAATTTGAAGGCTCCAGCCTGGTGTGGCCAATGTGAAATAGGATACACGTTAAAGGCTACAGTTTACATACACAATGTATATCTATAACAATATACTGAAGTGTTAATTATCAATCTAATTTTAATCAGAATTATTTCAGATCAGAACTTGCTGGTAACAATGCCCTAATGCACGTTCATGCCAAAAATCAAGGTTCTAATGTCAATGGTTCTCCTTATTTTGCCGACGAAAGGATTCGGATGGACTGACTGACTGACTGACTCACTCATTACCGGACAATTTGCGATCTGTAGCCTACTTCGTAGGAATAAAAATTTGCTGTATTGTTGGGAAAATAATGCGATTCAAAAAGTTGTTTTGATCCTGGACAAGGGCACTGAAAACCATTAAAGAGATGTAAATGTATTTTCACACGTAAAGCTTGAAATCTACTGAACTTTTTATTATTCAATCTGTTTCCTTTAGTTAAAAAATTGTAAAATTAAATCGGCGATCGTTATTTATTTTTTGAATGAAGGCGCATTAGGAGACTGTTACCAACAAGTTCTGAGCTGACCTACTTTTGATGAAAATTTCTGGTGATTTTTGATGAAAATCACTGGCGATTCTGACTTGGGCGGTGCTCATCTTAATATAGGCAGGATTTCAACTGGGGGTGGGAATTTCCAAGAGTTCAGTTCGCGTTCGAGTCCTAATGCCTACTGTACTTCGTAGGTCCTGTGATGTTAGTCTTACCACTTACCACTTTTAATGTAAATTCAAAGTCTCCATCATCCATCAATTCCAGGGATTTTGGTGCATTCGTGGCATTTCCTTTGAATAATTGTGTTACCCCTCGGGTTAGAAGGCTCAAACTTTCCATGTGTTATACTTGGGTTATAAATAAATGAATTTATACAAGAAAAATGCGCAAATAAATACACAAAAGACAAAAAAACGCGACTTTTTCGACACAATGCATGATCGCCATTTTGAATTTACACATGAATCTGTATACTTAGGATTATGCAAATAGGCTCAAACTGGACAATAGAGTCCGGTAGTGTCAACTGTCCGCTTGTTTCCGTTTCTGAACTCGGTAGAAAAGTTTGGTCGAGGGGTGCATATTGTCTGACCGAATTGTGTTATGATATCATTTTGGGGACCAGAGGGCAACATGGGGCCAAGAGCAAGGGCACCCCTTCTGACATTGTTCAGTATGCTCTAGTCTAAGTGATGAATGTGCCAAGTATGGTGCTTTGTCCCAGTCGGTCACGATCATTTTGCTAAGCTACCTCAATAATAATATTCAAGGTTGATCGTCCATCCACATGTAAATCGGCTATCGACATTGGGATGCAACTCCGGGATTAGAGGGTGAGCGCTCATGCATTGTACTCATAATGCTTACTTCCGGCGATATAAAAAGATGTACGAAATAGGACACAGCACATAATTATCATATTTGACATCAAATAAAACATGATGAACGGCCACGAATAGTATTTAATAACAATGAAGATGGAAATTCTCGGCAGCTGTACGATTAGTTAATAATTTGAAGATTTCATGAAACCTCAAACATATTTATTAACCTGTCTACTTCGCGTTCTGTTGAAAGTATTGTAGCACTCCAATATCCTGCTGCTACATACCTAAATTATGACATAGACAGCCTCAGTCACAATAAAACTGGATACGCCTGCCAGGCCACCTGTGTCCCCAACTAAAGTGTGATAGGAATCAACCCCATGTACCGTAAGTACCCTTATTTTATATGCAGGGTATCTCCAATATCTCCGAAACTAAAAAGTATTAAGAGCTGACACACCGCGACTTATTGGAGTATTGGAGTCATTTTGAGCCTATTTGTTACCCCCCCAACCCGAGCAAAGGACCACCGGAAAATTAAAAATGGCGGTCATGTTGGAGTACCAGAAAAGGTATGATTTCATAATTTTGTAACGATGTTTCGTAATATTATTTGTTTTGCTTTTCTGTGAACAAAAGTGTGCAAAAATTATTTTCTGTCACATAAGATAATTATTCCCAAATTACTATATATTTTTTTGGAGAAAATAGCATAAAAAAATAACTAAAAAAATCGGACCAAAAATCGGCAAAAAAAAAGAAAAAAGATTACAGTGATTCCTTGCCAGAACAGCCATAACTGGTTCTGGGATATAGTACTGACAAAGAGATGTAATGGTTTTAGCTATATGAGTAAACGTGCGTGGGGATGATCGGTTAACCCTTTCTTGCATGAGACTATAAAGAGACGTGGTATAAACTTCATATTTAGTGCCCTGCCCACTGAAGGTGATATTAAAAATTCCCATATTCATTTTGCGAATATACTCATTCACCACCTCTCCTTAAAACGGCAACATATGTTGCCATTATGCACTTGTGGGATACATACTTGTGGCAACATACATTGCCACCATGCATTTACGGAACCAAGGAAAACATTTGAAATCTGCTTGATTATTTAACATATCTGGTGAAATTAGCCGCATATTTGTATGTTGGCTTCTTTTAGATAATGTTTCCTTGAAAATAAATTCATAATATATGCCCAAAGCAAAAAAGGTCGGCAAATTCAAGTGAAACTAACACACACTGTATCTCAGTTAACACGTTTAGTATATGTTGTCTAAACCATTATATCCCCCGTGAAAAGTTGTGCACGCCGTGTTTAAAGCAGTGAGAAAAAGCTGAAACTTGTTCACCAGGGACAGTTGTCATATTTGCAACCAAGAAGTCTGCTCCACACTGATCATCACAATCAGATTACCTACATATACCTCAGATGGCAACATATGTTGCCACACGTACTAACTCCGTAGGCGCATAGCATCTTAGCTTGCTAAGGGCATTTTACGTTTCACTTATTACTACCCTTAGCGCATTGACTTCATTCTCCGTGTATTTCGCTCGACGTCAGCTTCGAATTCCCCAAGCATCAAGTCATATGACCGCTTCATTTAAACGATCCAATGAAATTATCCGTATTCAAATATTCTGACCTGCGAATATCAGACACGAGACATGTCAATTTCAATTGAGCGCTCGAGGCGCAATTGACTGTTCGGATTCTACGCGAGACAAAACCGAAGTTGTGCGAATCAGCTTTTTTATTTCTCACTCTAATGGAGCAAGCTTCTTTGTTTTGTTAGGGAAAATCATATTACAAACGACCTAACATATTTGAAAAAAATTAAATCGGCGGCAGTTCACAGGAAAATTGTATGCTTTTTATTTTGTCATGGGGGCACTTCGAGACCCACAAACAAATCATTTCAATCGATCGCCTTCCGGAGGTGTGTCTTCGGTTTAAGAATGTAATTGCGCCGATGTCGGATGTAACGGGACCAATCGGATGTGACCATTTGGGAAACGCCCTAATACACTCAGATAGCACCGGTTACCGCATGGCTAAGAGCAGAAGTTTCTACGCATGATCGTGCCATGCGTTCGGATGATGGCGCATAGCGGCAACAATAGTGTGTAATACAATAGTATTATATAAAACGTTGATGCATTTGGGGCCAATATAAAGAGAAATACAAATAATTTGGTCAAATTTTTATCTAAACATTCCTATATGGAATAGGTCTTTGGATTATAGACGCGGATATTCTTTAATGGACGACGGCTGAATTATGAATGACGGACTAGACGCTTGTAATGTGACTAGAATGTATGTCAATATGACCAATGATAGAGCCCAAAGCCTCAGGCAGCAATCATATACACCAGCTAGCTATGTGACTGTCATCTTAGACATGGTTGTCGGCTTCACAGCGCCACCAACAGGCTCTTCAACGAACTGTCAGTGGCAACAGAATGAAACACTGCGAATTTAAGGGGGTAGGCCTATTATATTTTTTCTAGCATGACAGAATATGATGGCAACATATTAGTCTGCCAGAAACGGTTAAACGCTATCTGCGCTATAACCCAATCAAACTCGACAGAGATTTGCCTGGGCCTGTTTGTCCCGGTATTCGAGTATATGGTAGACGGTAGCCGAGCAGATGGAACGTTGTTTTGATAGTCGACGATGATCAACGGTTTTTTTCTCCAGTGAGGCCGATGTTTATTTCTCGCACACAGATTTAAAATGTCGATTGTAAAATGTGGGCGAAAAAGTATTATGTATTTTTAACAAAGGATTGTAGTCCAACGTTGTCTTCCCGTGTGATTCAAGCCAGATATCGCTGTATTTGACCACTCGCGTCGACCACTTTCACATTGTCACTTTCATTTCCACGGAAAGAGCGCGCGATATTTGGTAGAGATTTCCTCGAGATTAGTTTGTGAAGGCGAGATTCTGTCGACAGTTGGTAGCGCTCTCCACCGATTCTGAGTCTAGACCGAATCTAAAGTTCTCGACCTAATCTCGGATGGGTCTAGCTAACGCTTCGATTTCCTACACACAAGCAATAATAAAATCAGGCTGAAGCGTATGTACTTTCCGTCTGATAGGTTAGACGAATTGAATAAAATAGACTCTATATCAGACCTACACAATATATCCATAGCAATCTGTTGAGACCTAATTCAGTCATCCACTCTATTGTTGTATATTACCACCCCGGGTATGCTAATGGACTATGAAGAATATAAGTTACAGGTTCTATTCCACAGAGCCCCTTTGATTCAATGTGCAGACCTTACAGACAAGAAAACCCCCGAGACAATTGTCGAAAAGCCATTGTATTTGACCACTGACGCTGCCCACTCTACCATGTATCATAATTGCGCTGTCATCATGTTCCCAAGTTGATAGACATCTGTCAAGCCGTTGAATAGTTCAAGAAGTTAAAAAAAAGCTGGGAGAATGAGGATTGGCGCACGAAAGAGCTTCGCCAGCAGTGACAGACGTAGACAAAACATCCATCCACAGCCTTTTCTGTGTAGGCTATACAGTACGTAGTGCGCTCTACCGTCATGCCGTGTATTAGTACTTATAGCATAGAAATACACGCGTCTAGTCTGCAATTCAATATTCAGCCGTCGCCCATTTGCCTCGGCAAATGAGACGTGCCGCAAGGGCCATCTGTAGTTTCCTTCAAATCCAGTGAAGGTGGATATATGTCCTTCACTGCGTCATTTATCTAGCGATTATCCACAGCAAGAAGATCGTCTACATAGCGTTTGGTGAATGAGAAGGAACGGGCTTTGAAATAATCTGTTTTTGAAAGCGTCTGCATTTAGTCGGGTTCAAAAGAGAACAGAAAAAGGTCAGTCAAAAGGGGTGCACAATTAGTACCCATTGGAATACCTATATGCTGTTGACATATTGTATTGCCAAATTTCAATAGATATTATCATGAGAAATTCAAGCAACTCTATAAACAAAGAAACATCTCATGAATGATATCCCTTGTTTGTAGTGGAGCTGAAGAATACTTTATGGCTTCTGACATTAATATGTCGGCGATCAGTTTTCTTGAACACCGATACTATTAATGAACTAAGACGGACAATACGGTCCTGATGAGGGATTGTAGTATAGAGAGTCGAGAAATCCCATGTGGATACATGTCTGTACGTTATGTGACCTTTAGCATGAAGTTCTTCCGTAAGACATTTTGAGTTTTTCAATATCCACATGCAATGGTGCAATACCTTTCCTAAAATGCTTTTACCTTCTGAAGGACCCTCGTCAACAGGGTTGAAATTACAAGCGTCTAGTCCGTCATTCATAATTCAGTCGTCATCCATTAAAGAATATCCGCGTCCATAATCCAAAGACCTATTCCATATCCCAGATAACAGTATTAGCACCAAATTCAAAAAGACAATCATAGTATACATAAACATAGGCTAGTTTCCTGCAAGAGGGAAGCGGTCAAGAGTTTTCAATGATGCCGACAAGACATGATGTTCCAAAAATATAAAATCCGTATCGCTGATCAGTATTCTTAATCCATAATAATCTTTGTAAAGTCGTCATCTAGAAAATGGTGTATCTCAGTCACGCTTTGGTTGTTACTGTTCATATGAACACCATGAGAAGCTTGGTGGTACAGCTTCTAAAACCAGCTATGAATCTAGCTTTGTATGGTGATTTATGCATTTTGGGAGTCCAGTACACTTTCGGTATATCGTTATGAGTGGTTGGAAGACAAATACCTCTTTCCTTGAGAAACGTTTTGTGGTTGTTAAATAGATCATCCAGAGTAAATGCTGTTTGGGAGTAAGTAGACGTATTCGGCGATGGTGTGTTTATACTCAATTCCTTAACCAGCATCTGGTAATAGTAATATTTACATATGAATATTATATTATTTGGAGCTTGTCTGCTGGGACTATGACGAATTTACTCTGGAGATTTGCTATAACTTCTTGCTAACTGAGGTTTCTCGGTACTTGTTTTGCTTGGGGAAGGGTGCTACTGTCAATATGGCGGATTGTTTCTTCGACCTTGTTCTTGATGAGTTCCAGCCAGTCAGCGAGTGCTTAAGGTTCAACTTTTTCTCGCTTTGGCCACTCAATAACATACTCTTCGGGTGCATTCAGGACTATCTTCTGGTCTACCTTCAAGTTTATTTTTCTCGGCTCCTTATATTTAGGCCCCTTCATCAGGAGTGTTTTTAGGTCCTCATTACTCACTATATCAAGGTCAGCAGTCACATGTTTGCATAGTGTATAGATACATTTCGATGATTCAGACGTGTATAAGTGCCAGTCAAACTCCTTGACAGCATTAGAGTAGTTGATTATTTTAGTGGTTATAGATTTAGTATACTTATATGAAATGCAAGGAGGGTCTGTGAACTTAAAATAGTTTGGTACAGCACTACGTACCTCTGAATAAGTCAGGGTTCGTGGTAAATTATTAATGTCCAGTTCTTTATCCAAGTTGTTGAGTTTCAAGAAAAACCGGTCTTTGGATGTTTCGAGACACATGATGTATGAGTAAATCTTTGATATATCCACTAATCAAAGTATGACCTACATGATGACGTCATCCTTCCTGCACTTTGCCAACAGGGGTCGCTGTTCTAAAACAAGGATTGATATTTCAGCGATGTACCAAAGATGGATTTCTAAGTCAGCATGGACACGGAGATATCGTATGTACAGGTATTCACATGAAATAATTACTGGTTCCTGACTAGGTTAAATAAACTCTTTGTTGTGACATTGTCGTACTTGTGACATTAACGGTCGACAGTTTACATCTTAACAGCTAATGTCACAGGTACGACAATGAGAAATTGCAATAGCAACTACTAATGACACAATTGTCGTAATTGCAGAGTCGCCAGCTAATTGTTGGCTCTGCATGCAGAATCGCCTGCTAATGACATTAGCTGGCGACCTGACAAATCCTAATGACACAATTGTCTCAATTAATTGTGCCATTAGTAGTTGCTACAAGGGTAAACCACCCGACTTGATAATATCATAGTTATGAAGAAATAAATACTTGGTACTCTTCACCAGAAACAGCGAAATATAATGTCATTATGATTGGGGTACTTTCTACAAAAACCTCTTAATGTAATATCGTTAAAGTTATATCATAGACAGCTAGGGGATCTCACTTGGTATCAAACTCGACTAGAGAGTCATTTGTTAGAGCAATAGTTTTTTCCTATTTTTTTTTTGTTCGATCTACGGATTCACGTACACCCATGAAACTGAGGACTGTACCAGTACCTCTATAAGAGTACAGGCAAACTTCAACTAACAAAAACAGAATAGACGTAGATTTCGTTCTCATTAAAATATTTCAGTGAGAAAGATCAATTTTAGATGCATTATTTGTCTCTACAGCCCAAGCCTGAAATTGAGAGAGAGAGAGAATTAAGGTTTAACGTCGCGTTCAGCCTGCAATTGAGCCCATATAGCGATCTGACATGGATACTTGACGAAAACAGATGTAGAACCGTTTCCCTCTCATTCTTACAGAAGCCACAGCTATCAGATTCTGTCATTCCTCATTTATTCAAGAGAGAATTAGTAACAATCTGAGTAATCTAAAATTGAAAATACTGAAGCTTGGTGCATTGGTCAATAAGAAGGGTTTTTGATAGATGATTTTCCATTCAGCATCACTGAAAGTTGGTAGATTAAATTTGTTTTCCCATTTAATGAGGCTATGGCGAGGGATTTCGTGATTAGGGAGAAGCTGGTACATAAACTTGGAAGATTCTTGATTTTTAAGAATTGATAGTAGTTTTTGCTCAAACTGAAAAACCAAACCATCTTCCCCTCATTGAGCATATTCACTCATGATCATATAATCCAATGTGACAGTAATTTCACCCAATATTCCCCCTAATGTTCCTCGATTAAATAGCCCAGTATTTCCCCCCGTCCTGCCTATTCATCCAAGATCATACAAGACATTCATATATATAACAGTATTCCCCCGATTAAATAGCCCAGTATTTCCCCCCGTCCTGCCTATTCATCCAAGATCATACAAGACATTCATATATACAACAGTATTCCCCCGATTAAATAGCCCAGTATTTCCCCCCGTCCTGCCTATTCATCCAAGATCATACAAGACATTCATATATACAACAGTATTCCCCCGATTAAATAGCCCAGTATTTCCCCCCGTCCTGCCTATTCATCCAAGATCATACAAGACATTCATATATACAACAGTATTCCCCCGATTAAATAGCCCAGTATTTCCCCCCGTCCTGCCTATTCATCCAAGATCATACAAGACATTCATATATACAACAGTATTCCCCCGATTAAATAGCCCAGTATTTCCCCCCGTCCTGCCTATTCATCCAAGATCATACAAGACATTCATATATACAACAGTATTCCCCCTTTATATATTTTCCTCAATGAATTATCCCAGTATTTCCTTTGCGCTGCGCATATTCACATAATAACATATAACCCATTGCCTTACAGACATCCGTAATTTCACCAAGTATTTCTCTTTGTTATTCTGGATCAAATTTCACCAATAATTTCATCTCTGTTTTCCTCTATTTTTCTATATCAGCTATCCTAATATTTACCGCCCCAAACGGGTGAGCAGCATGAGTTTTGTACTATGTATGTTGCCACTAGGGGAAGATTAATTTTCTCTGCATGATGGCTGCACATGAACAGTCGAACATGTGAAGCTAATGGTATCGTAGTTAGTTATATTGTATCTATATGAACGAAATACTGCTGAACGCGATGTTAAAACCTAACTCACTCACTCACCTAATATTTCCATTTATTTTCCGCGATCAAATATTCCCGTATTTTCCCTTGTACCTATTCGCCCAAGATCATGTACTACAATGCCATAGTAATTCTGTCCTGTATTCCCACTCCAGACCCTCGCCTCAAGTGTTGGAATATTTGAGTTCCCTCATTCTCAAGGAGCTTCCGCTGTCCCTGGAAGCTCATCTGTGGTGCTATTCTCAAGTATTCCGCCATGTAGGCATCGCCTGTTTCCAACTTATCAAGTCACCAAGCAAAATCTGGCTCAACAAAGCCTGTAAATTGACAGCATTTTTTCTTCCTAAATAAATGTGTTTTCTCTCACTGTTTATTAAACATTATTCTCTTCAACTTTCAAATGTGTCTTTACAAACTTTTATGCCCAACTGTGTCCACCCCTTTAAATCGACGAGATATATAAGAGATATTATATGGAAATAAATGAAGGTTTACAAATGATACGATACGGATTTGATATTTTTGGAACATCATGATGTCTTGCCGGCATCATTGAAAACTGTTGACCGCTTCTCTCTTGCAGGAAACAAGCCTATGTTTTTGTCTACTATGATTGTCTTTTTGAATTTGGTGCTAATACTGTTATATGGAAAATGGAATAGGTCTTTGGATTATGGACGCGGATATTCTCTAATGGACGACGGCTGGATTATGAATGACGGACTAGACGCTTGTAATTTTCAATCCACCATGCACATAAAAAACGATTATAACGCAACAAATGTTTTACCCTTGTCTCTATTTACATGAAATAAGATGGAAGAAAATACTTTCCCAAACTGATATTCAACCCACGTTATGGAAACGTTATATTGATGACATTTTTGGCGTTTGGCCAGGTAATATGAATTAGATCAATTTGTCTAGATCTTGGATTCCCATGAACAAAATGTTAAATTTCAACCAAATTTTCATTTTTATATACCATTCCTTGCTGTTAGGGTAAATAATTGAAGCAGACTTGCATCTACATGGTAGCAAAATCTATTAGTAAACAAGCATCGTTCCCTTCACAATACACTTTCCTGTTATAGTGGGATCTCGGTTTATAAGATTTCGCCGAATTTATAATTATGAGTGTGACCATTATAAAATATGTAATAATCTTATTCAAGCAGTTTTAATTCGGCCCAAATATTACCCGTTACGGAACTAGCATTGTATCCCACACCAGTGAAGACACATGTTTACAATTTCTTCCGCTTGTCCATCAATGTTCTCGAAAGTCTCTTCAGATTGCCCACTTTGTTCGGAGTAAACACAGAATTCGCAATTCTACGTAATCGGATTACTTTGACCGATCCGATCGATTCAATCGTTCGATCGTTTTTCTAACTGTTTAACCACATATTATGGATATTTACCAGTGAGCGAGTAAGTAGGATTTAACTTCGTTTTCAACTATTTTTCAGTCATATTACGACGGTACCTACATGTGCCAGGACACGAGAGTGCCCACAGTTCCTATTATCCTGGACACTGATCAACCCAGCCAGTACAGCATCCGGTCACCCATCCAAGTATTGACCGGAATCAGCGCTGCTTAACTGCGGTGATCTGACGAGAACCGATGTGCCCAACGTGGCAGTATATAGCTTCGATCTCTCCATGAAACGGGGTGCCATATTATAATATACCATAACTGAGCGTCGAACATTCTTGTTTCGATTCTGTACTGATTTGTTCATTCCGTCAATATTATATTATTTGGTCGTCGGTTTCTGTTTATTTTACCACTGTTTTGTTACCAGTTTTTGACGTTGATTTTTCATGATTTTGTAAAAAACGTTTCTCGTAAATTCTGCTCAGATCACTGTGATAGATTTAGAAATATACTGGATGAATGCACTCACCTTACTTCGAGGCAGGAAGAAATGTTGACACTATAAAACATATATCTGAGGCTCCCTGAATTCATACGCAGTAATTTTTAATGTTTCGGTTCAGTATATTGCTGAATTATAGTTCATGAATTCATGTAGTCTTGCCGAAATCTCTGATTTGGTGTTCCAATCTCCACACCATTTTGAAACATGTGCGTTTTTATTTGGTTCACTTTAATCAAATGATGTGACTCTCGCCATTTCAAAGATGAAACCTGAAGTCTTTCCCACTGCGCATGAACCCTGGCCCAATAGCAGAAGTGGTCAGATTTGAACTTAATCGGTTACCTGTATGAAAAGAATCAGGCCTCATATGCAGCTCATGATAAACATTTCTTCACTGGACTCAGACTACAGTTAGTCCCCCTTTTATGTTTGGAATCTATTCCGTTAGAAATTTGAGAGCATATATTTGATTTTACTTTAACTGAGATTGGTCAGTATCCCTAAGCTTTGCTGTGTTCCGATTGTCTCCAGATGTACCAAAACTGTAAATGGTGGTTGTGATGTGAATTGAGATTTCGATGGTAATTATATCTCAGGAATTTAACTTTTGATGTCCCAGAGGGCGCTCATTGCACGGCTAAACGGATCTTGGCCTCGGAAAGTTTGTGTATTTTGAGAATTATTCCATACAAGTAACGAAAATAATTGTGGATTGAATCCCACTGCTGGGCGGAGGTTCAGAGATACCGTAGGCGACCAAGAGCAAAACTGCATGTATCCGAGGAGACTTTATGGCCGCCATTATGAATATACTCAATATATCATGAACGGTGGAACACAGGGCGCACTATTCAAGTATTCAATTTTGAGCGGCGTTGTATGTTCGTTCGTGTTTAGGGTTCCAGGGGTAAGTTTAATTACCCCTCACCCTCCCCATTTCCCGCCCTTCCTAACCCATCCGACGAGAATGCAACACTGACAAGGATCTCGGTCTATCTATATTGTCCTCAACCAAGTTAATGGAGCTGGACTATAGTAGCAATTAATTGATGTTGCTTCGTCCTTCACGGTCTACTGCGAGCTACTACTGTAACGGTCAAATGAACACTATTAAACTGGGTACCTGTGCGGACGATACGATCAAATATATTTAAATGGTTTAATGTTTGATGGGCTTCCTGTTTGCTAACAATTTGCATCCATTCGAAAAGAGTGGATATTGTGTCCGAAATATCGACTATACACTGGAGAAGTTTGCATGCGTAGGAGGGGCTCTTAATTAGTTAGTGAGACCTGCTTCAAGCTCTGGATCGACCATCAATTATCCATACTCCTGTTGTTCGAGAGGCTGCTGGATGTTATCGCCAACTGACATCTAGTAGCTATTGACCCATGCTCGACCATTGTGTCTTTAACGGCGTGATACGGTCCCCATGTCTGTTTGTGACAATGGTCGCTGTTCGCCTACCACGCCAAGAACCCCTCTGGTTACAATGATATAACACACCTAGAAAACATATTTTTACTTTTTCACACATTCCGATGAACTCAATTAAATGTCCAGTGTCACCGTACGGGCCAAGTTCAGCAGTGTTTTTTTTGCAGACTGGGAGACCATTTGAACATTCCTCGATTCATTCGAGTTGATACAGGTTGAAATCTTTGTATTTATTTTTCTGCCATCTTTGCCAGTTACGAACGATCCCGATCTCCACATTCGCACCTGTCCGTTTGCGTATCGACAAATACGTACTCGGACCGTCCCACATGGTGTACGAACATTTGAACAACATTGTTTGACGATCATTTTGCTCACGTCAGACGATGGTATCCACCAAATGCCGACTTTATATCAACGTTTGGATGATAACGTTTGAATAATTTTAGAATATGAACGTAGATATTAACCTTTAACGATCACGGAGCTTCAGCCAATCGGAAGCATCTATCAGCTTTACTCGAGCTCGTCAAGCGAAATTTTGTAGTCACATCTGTACGAATTTTGCAACTTAAGTATCTGTGCAATAAATGAGCATCGACCTCTTTGAAAAAAAAAGACCCTTTGATCTCGACGTGGCAATATTAGCTGTCATAACAAAATTCAGTCTGGTCAGCTATCAATAACCAGATTGGATACAGATGCAAACGACGCCGGAAAAGAGGTTAAGCTACCGCCTTTAAAATCATAGGCCCAGGCAAATTTTTGGTCGAGATTTTATTTGACAGGGTTCAAGCATATGTGATCTCCGAAGAAAACAGTGTACTGATATATATAATCTTGGACTACGTCAGCTAAAGCTGGCGAAGCTTTATTGAATGCACATTCTTCTTCGCCTCTCGACTTTCGCTATTTTTTTTTACTGACCAGGATGACTATGAGGTTACGTAGATGTGGCCTCGTACCAAAATTGACATCAATAGGCCTAAAAATCAGGAAATCAACGAAAATCATTTTTGCTTTGAGTGGATACATCAGTGGAAGACGATATGCCCGTTATCGAAATTATCAAAAGTCGAAATCACGGTAGTACATCTAACAGGGACTTAATGGAAACATTGTGCCAGTAATCTAGTCCAAGATTGTGGAATGTGATCAAACTTCAGGAATACCCCACGCTTATAGCAAACAAGAAACCTATTGAGGTCGAAAGGTCAAAGGTCAAGGCCACTCGAGATTAAAAAAATCAGGAAAACACTCAAAATCACATTCTTGTAAGTGGATGCATTAGTGGGAAGAGACGTGTCGGGTACCAAGATTGAAGTCAAAATGTCAAAGGTCAAAGTCACTGACCACCACCACTCAATGTGACACGTTTTAATGAAGTAGTCCATAGTGCCAATTAGGCATTTGTTTTGTCCAGAAAAGTGTTGCAAATTCACCAACAGTTGTCAAGTTGAAACACTATGCCCCATTTAGACGAAAAAAAAAAAAATCTTCAAATTACGCAAGATTTGCAATGATATTTCCAACAGTGCATCCACAAGCAATGCAGGATTTCTTCGTATTCGTGAAATGTCCCGTTTTATGACTGGATATGGATATTGAAATTGGGGTTGAGGGAATCTATGCACTATATTTGCGAAATGAATTTTAGAGATATTCATATTATCTTGAATGGTTATTGCAATCCTGGAACTGATCATTATTATGCAGTTACTGGTTTTTGTTCAGAAAGATCCCTCGTTGGATCTGGGAAGTTGCTGGCCTTACTTAACAGTAACTGTACAGAATTCAATTACTGAAAAGTTCCAAGCATTTATACGTCACAGTTGCGTGCAGTTGCCAACTGGAATGTTCCTTGTAGCGACTGAACAGTAATGTTCAGATTCCGTACTGTACTGTACAGTTTCGCAATGGAAATTACCAGTTAACCTGTAGGCTACTGCTCGGTTGTTGAATGTACTGTACTGATTCCAACATTCCAGTTACTGTTAGCTAAATAATATATAGCCCTCAAGAGTATGAGGGCTATACGTCGGCCCCAGTCACCTCCAGCGAGGGTTTTAGATAATTTTATTACGAATAACCCACCTCTGAACCTGCCGTACATCTAAACTCTATCCCCTCCTGCGCACTATTTCAAAATCTTGCACACTATTGTGAAATAGTAACGAATATATCGCCGTCTGAATTTTCCAGTCGGAAACTTCTAGCTCTCTGCGCGCCATGTTGGTGACGTCACTTTATACGGTTAACATGGCGCGTTTAAAGTGGAAGTCGTCTGGGAAATTCAGACGGCGATATATTCGTTACTATTTCACAATAGTGTGCAAGATTTTGAAATAGTGCGCAGGAGGGATAGAGTTTAGATGTACGGCAGGTTCAGAGGTGGGTGATTCGTAATAAAATTATCTAAAACCCTCGCTGGAGGTGACTGGGGCCGACGTATAGCCCTCATACTCTTGAGGGCTATATATTATTTAGCTAAGTTACTGTACGAACTCATCCGGTATTGGGACCTTTCTACAGTATTGATAGGTTGGGAATGCAGAGTACCGAACCCACACCTGTGTAGGATACCGAATGACGTACCCGTTCCGTTTTGCATATTTTTATGTTCACATTTTAACTAGAAATCATGTTTATTTGATATCTTGGGAATACGGCGGATCGAAACTAAACGAGCAACAGCGCAAAAATTACAATCCAACATTCACAAACGCCTCCTCATAAAGTATTTTCAGAAATATTTCTTCACCGTTGTATTTATATGGTTTATCAGCCGGATATCATTCAACTCCAAAGATTTCCTTTGAAAATGAAGGCTACATTTAAATACAAAGGTATGTTGTTACACGGATCGCTCGACTTGGGACAGCGGCTGTCTCTGTCCACCCCCGCTTACAGCACGCCCGATACCGCTCATATCTGACGAATGGCACGTGGAGAAATCAGGCGAGACGAACTCCTCTGCAATTACCAATAAAAGGGATTTCGTCAACACTACAGGGAGTGCTTTGGAATGGCAGTTAGACGACATCCATTGACAGAACGAGCTATTTGATTCCTATTGTGTTGGCGAATACATTCTTCAATACAAGGTGATGGTATATAAAATGGTGACATATTCCCGGGTGTTTTAGATGAGTGACTATCTCCATGACTTCTCCTCGTCGGGGTGATGCTTGCATGACCAGTCCAGATTGCGGTCGGCTTGGATTCAAGTGTAACAGGAGAACAATTGATGATCAAGGTGTGATATCGCGGATATGTTATATCGCCAGAGCTATCCGACAGGTGAGTTAACTTAAGTTCTTTAATGTATTTCGGAGAATTCACATGATCTGTATAAAAACAATTCCCGACAGCTTCCTATCCCTTCTAGAATCTTAATCAAGCATCAGATTTACTTACTAATGTACGAACGGTTTAGCTGGAATTTGTCGAATTTCTGAAGGCTTCCAGACAAGAAAACGATAGTTCAGATTTGGCTTTTCAAATTATCAAAGAATAATCAATCCGAACAATTTAAACAGCGTTTCAAAATTTTCTTGCGTCTTATATTCGTGAGAGAAACACAAATATTGTACCTCTATCTTCTCTCTCTCGATAATTCAATCTTTGCAACATCACCTTACCAACACAATATTGTTTGATCCCCGGGTTAATCGTTCTTTAGCCATGTGTTTTACATCTACATATGTAGTTGTTATTCAGTCCGAATAGTAATATGGAAAAACTCAATAAATTTGCGAGAAAACCTAAACTGAATCCAATCGCGATTCATTCGCATAATGTCACATTATTCCCCATACATATGCCATGTATGGGATGAATGTGTTTAAAAGAACTTACCAAATTCGTGAGCGAGAGGACAACTAGTACTCCAATGGCTCAATTTACTATGAGCCGTTTCTTACATCTGACGGCGACACAACTCATCAATTACAACCAGATGTGTTGTCAGATATGTTACATCATTTGCTTTTCGTTATTTGTATCTAATTCATTTTAAACCGATGCTGTGGGCTGTGTGGTCATTCAAGTCAAAATGTCCACATGAAATTCTACAATGAAAACTTGGCGGAGATACGAAATGTAACAGGAATCATTCTTGGTATGATATGAATCCTTCTTATCTCAACGTATATGTTGCCATATTTTGATTGTATGTTCGTGTGGCGGGAATGCTGGAACACGAGCGGCCGCATGCCGGCTTCCGTACAGAGTTGGGCGTCGATCATTTTACGGTTACATCAAGTATATTGTAATAGTACATGTCATAACCACCATACGATTTGAACTGAATCATCAATATGCAATGTCCATTATCCATAAACCATTAATCTGATAGATAACGTAACAATGCGTGTAAATGTGCGCATGCGCATGAACGCTCACGCGAATGGATACAGCAATAGCTAATCGTTTCAATAACACGATGTATAAGTGAGGAGCGGAAGGCTTGTGGGAGAAATTGGCAATCAAGCTAAATCACGGTATCCTACCAGGAACAGTTAGGTCGATCCCTAGTTGATGCTAATGTCCGCGATTTAACAAAAAAGTACTTCCGGGGCAAGACATTTAAAACTCGCACTCTGTACACTCCATTAATCTTGAATTGCCTGTCTGTATGAAATATTTAAGTTAACAGCACCTTTTCAATAAACCAAATTTCATGGAATTCCCGATCGGCGAAGGTATATAAGCTAATTGTGCTATTTCTAATTATGTGGAACCATTTCGAGCACTAACAAGGTCCTTTATTTCTGCTTTTAAATAAACGCCATGAAGGTTAACAAGCCAATATTGCGGATATAACGTCCCATTAAGAGGGGCTCAGGTGGTTTATCGTTCAATAGTAGCCTATCTGCATCGGAAAACTTAACAAAATGTCAACACTCTTCCTGTAATGGATCGCATCGCGGAAACAGCTGGTCAAAAACGCAATGCGTGCCAGATCTGCAGGTCATTCTGTCCTAAAAATCGGAACACTATTTAGAGAATTAATCGGAGCTAATTATATCGATTACTCTTAAATGAATGTACAGAAACATTTGCGGGAATTTCGTCCTCAGTTTCAGAGAGTCTGTGCGGTTAGACGATATGCAGGCCAAACACCCCAAAGTGAAATATTGGTGGGCCTATACTGAGGGTCTCACTGAATGGAACTGACATGAATACCGGTATTGTTAGTTGGCCCCTCTACCGCGAAAGAAACTACACGGCCTTCGACCTTTTGTTGCCACTCTCATCAAATACGAATGGATCCGTTAAAAAAATAGAATGAAAACAATATCTCAAAATACAATTTTTTTCGAAGCAAATCCACACTCCTGTCAGAGGCTGATCATTGAGGAAATTCAGTGAATGAAAAATCAACATACATTTAAAATACGGAAATGAGAAGAATCTCAAAACCAGGAAGCGATACCATGCAAACTGTATTAGAACGTGCCCAGTAGTATACAATGCGCAAACTGAGTATTTAGCGCTTCACTGCGCATGCGCAGAACTTGGTGTGACGTCATTTGGGGCGGTTTTGAGGCGGTATTGAGGGGGTGCGCATGCGTGAGTTTGATGTGAGTGGGTGGGTTCAAAATGGCGGCACTTTTTATTTTCTACAGACCCCTGAAAGTCCGCCATTTTGAACCCACCCACTCACCCCGTGCACTGATTGACCTGGTATGTGAGTGGGTGGGTTCAAAATGGCGGCTTATGGTGTTGTGTGTGTAAAATAAGGTGCCGCCATTTTGAACCCACCCACTCACCCCGTGCACTGATTGACCTGGTATGTGAGTGGGTGGGTTCAAAATGGCGGCTTATGGTGTTGTGTGTGTAAAATAAGGTGCCGCCATTTTGAACCCACCCACTCACCGGTGTCAGTCAGTGTGTGAGTGGGTGGGTTCAAAATGGCGGCTTGGTTTTTTGCGCATGCGTGAGTTTGATGTGAGTGGGTGGGTTCAAAATGGCGGCACTTTTTATTTTCCCCAGACCCCTGAAAGTCCGCCATTTTGAACCCACTCACTCACCCCGTGCACTGATTGACCTGGTATGTGAGTGGGTGGGTTCAAAATGGCGGCTTATGGTGTTGTGTGTGTAAAATAAGGTGCCGCCATTTTGAACCACCCACTCACCCCGTGCACTGATTGACCTGGTATGTGAGTGGGTGGGTTCAAAATGGCGGCTTATGGTGTTGTGTGTGTAAAATAAGGTGCCGCCATTTTGAACCCACCCACTCACCGGTGTCAGTCAGTGTGTGAGTGTGGGTGGGTTCAAAATGGCGGCTTGTAGTTGTGTGTTATGGGTGGTGTGTTTCAAAATGGTGGACAATTTCACCTGCCCCCTTCCCGGCCCTCATTTGCATATTTTCAAAATGGCGGCTTGTTTGTGTGTGTTATGGGTGGTGTGTTTCAAAATGGCGGCCTGTTGTTACTGAAAATATGCAAATGAGGTCTTTGGGTTTTTTTCAAAATGGCGGCTTGTTTGTGTGTGTTATGGGTGGTGTGTTTCAAAATGGCGGCCTGTTTGTTGTCCACCCTTTTGAAAATATGCAAATGAGGTCAATTGGATATAAAAGGAGTCCATTTTTAGGGAAAGGGGTGTATTCAATCTGACTTACCTGACCTGACCTGACCTGTCTCCCTGCCTGCCTGCCTGCCTGCCTGCATCCCTGCCTTGCTTGCCTGCCTGCATTCTGCCTGTATGGAATGCATGTACTGACTTGGTTCTGGGTTTTTTTCATCACGGTTGTGCGCAGGTGTATGACGTCACTTCCGGTCTGCGTGAATCGGGCGTGACCTGGGACTATGGGATGCATGTACTGACTTGGTTCTGGGGATTTGTCATCACGGGGAGGTCACGTGATCAGTTCAAGGTCATATCCATTTTTTATCGATATGTCAACCCCACACCCAGTCCATTAGATGCTCCTTCACCTAAGCATCACTTTGATACCTCGCTCGACCTGTGGTGTGAGTGAGTGCAAGAATGTATTCATCCGCGGTGATGCAGTCATGTCTGGCGGTGATTCGGTCTCGGGAAAAAGCTTCCTTGCCCAATGCCTACGGACTTTACCGAAGATACACGGACTTTAACGAAAAGACACGGACGTACACGAAAAGACGCGAAGGTGAACGCCATTGTGGGAAACCTCCCACAGACAGGTCAGTACATGCATTTCTATGTTGTTCACGCATAATAAAAGATTGATCTGTAATCTGTGTTGTTGTTGTTGCTCCCTTTTTTTGGACTAACCCATCAGAATAGTACGTATCACGGACTACACCCGTAGAGCTACATCTGGTCTATAAAACATGTCCCTCTGGATCCCACCTTCATTTCTACAGAGCCATGGCGGAGATCCAGCCCCATGCGACTCGCATTTTACAGTATGCCACCGTGGTGAATTCATTCACGGGTTACCGAGCAGTGGTCCGGTCCATGTTTGCAGATGGCGACGACAACGAGGGACGACGCCAGATCCTGAACGAGTTCACGGAAGCGGTCCTCCACAGAGTGCACTCGATGGACAGGCGTACCATCACTCACCACTACTGGACTATGACAGCCATCCTTGATGCTCGCGCTATGGACCAGGAGCGCTCACGCCGGAACCAGCGCCGGCTGGTTGGCCTCATACTAGTCTGTACCCTATTCACCCTGGCGCTGTGGTATTGACACTATAAATACGAGGGGAAGAGACAGAGTGTGTATCATTTACCGTTGGACATTGAGAGCAAGCATGTCGCTACCACTACGAGCCATCTTGCCTCTTACACCTAGTGTGCGGTTATACGTGTATGCAGATAAAGTCAAACTGGCGAAAGACGATCTAGCTATTTACTGGACCCCCCGCTGAAATGCTATGGAATCCGGTGACACTACAGCGTGATGGGTGGAATAAGTTTAAACGGGTATTGAGCGGAGAATTGGACGAAGAGCTCATCCATCTGGATAATGCCATGTACGTCTATACCCTACCACCCCACCGCATACGTCTAGGCCGGTATAAAGATACGCGCAGTATCAGCCTAACTCTCTCTGTGTGGGTAGCCTTGAAGAAAATAATGCCTATTGTCGACCAGTTATTGTCACCGGACGATCGATCACCTGAGCAATTAGCGCGGTTTCGTGCTATAGAAGACGCGTTCGCTGAACCGCATGAAAGACTACATAAGGCAGAATTTTGTTTCTGTAAATCAGATACTACAGCCGGGAAAAAAAGGCCTATATGTAAAGAATGCACAGCGGCTAGAGGGTCAGTGTCACCCCGGGAAGAGATCGACACACTTGTGACGGGAGCGAACGAAGGGGAAAGTCCGTGATGCGGCGGTCGGGAAAAAAGGAGACGTCTACAGTGATTAACAGGCGGCTTTGCAACAAATAGTTCCTGTGGTCGATAAAGTATTCTCTGCACACGACCCGCCTCTCACAGAATAGGCCCTATAAATACGAGGGGAAGAGACAGAGTGGGTATCATTCTCCGTTCGACATTGAGAGGAAGCATGTCATCACTCCAAGCCATCCTGACGCTTACACCCAATGTGAAGTTATACGTGTATGATGCTAAAGTGACCCTGGTCGAAGATTGTGAAAATATTTGCTTTGAGCACGCTGAGACTCTATCGGATAGGGTGACACTAGAGCGTGATGGCTGGACTAAGTTTAAACGGGTGTTGAGCGGAGAGTTAGACGGACACCTGATCCACCTGGACAAGGCCAGCTACGTATACCATACTGCGCTCTACCCACGGGTGGGACGCTACCAAGAGCCGGCTCGAAGTTTCCTCCTAACTCCCTCTCTGTGGTCAGCCTTGGAGAAAATAGGCCCTCTGGTGGACCAGTTATTTATACCCGACGATCGATCACCCCACCAATTGGCATGGGCTCATGCTATCGAACACGCACTAGATGAACCTAATGAAAAAAAAGCGGATGGAGAAAATACTATATGTATAGAATGCGCAGAGGCTGGAATGACAGTGTCATCTGATGAAGCCACCCACACACACATGACGGGCCAGAACGATGAAGAAGAAGAAAAAATCCGTGATGAAGCCGCGGGGCCAATGGCTGAACCCCATGAACAACTACATGAACCCGACGACGATGCCATTGATTACCCCGCTAGAACTCAGTCAGCCCAATGACATGACCACCTGATCCTTTGATCTCACGGGGTTCTCCCTATAAATACGAGAGACAGTGAAATCTGGTACCATTCACGTACTGACCATGACGGAGCATATAGTACTGGCGTATTTCAGCTTGACCCCCGAGGTTTTCCTCCACGTGTATGCGGATAAGGTCGATATCATGGAGGAGGTGGTGGGAGACACGGACCCTACACAACCGTGCCCGGCTCACATTCGTCTGTCCCAGGAGGGCTGGACCAAATTCAAACGGGTGTTGTCTGGTGAACTGGACGGCGACCTCATCCACTTGTGTCACGATGTGTACATCCGACGCGGCCCTTTCTTTGCTCAATTGGCTCGGCCAGATGGAGGTACAGTGCATTTTACCCTTCACCCTGATCTATGGTCTGCATTGGAAGATGCCGTGGTGGATGTGGATGAAGTGCTTATCAAGCGGTCATCAGACGAGTTGGACTGGTCATTGACCATGGCCACTGTGGAAGTCCACGAAGAAAATCAGAAAGAAACCCGGCCCAAGATATACCCGTTATAAATAAACGATAGAGCCAGGGTCCATCATCATTTTGTCACCATGAAGCGCTGGGAGAAGGTGTTGGATAACTTATACTACAGTCCTGACAGTCCGGCGGCCTATAGTGCATTGTCGGCTCTCTATCGAGCGGCCAAACCCAGGGGATACAACGTGCCCAAGTCCGTGATTGGTTAAAAGCACAAGACATCTATACCTTACATCGATCTGTTCGTCGCCATTTTCTACGGAACCGGGTCATCGTGGGAGGAATAGATGCCCAGTGGCAAGCGG
>JAVTVY010014180.1:0-55491 GCA_036873755.1 Hanleya hanleyi | reverse complement strand
GAAACTTCATACGGTTGTTTAATGCAGCTAATACCAGAAGCCTATTCAAAGTCGGTGTAATCGGATGTGTTTTTTCAGGAGTTCTGCCCCTTTATACATGTCTTGGTCCATATCCTTGTAAACACATTATCTCAAAAAGTCCTTCACTCACAACAATGAAACTTCATACAGTTGTTTAATACAGCCAGTACCAGAAGCCTATTGAAAGTCGGTGCCATGGGGATGTGTTTTTCAGGAGTTCACACAAACCTGTGTGGATTGCTGTGAATAGACAGTAATCGTTCGACTACATCTACTATAGGTAATCACTGCTCTATTGCTATATTTATGCCCCCCCTCTAACTAGAGGGGGGGCATATAGCGATCGCTTTGTCCGTCCGTCCGTCTGTCCGTCTGTCTGTCTGTCCGTCTGTCCGTCTGTCCGTCCAAATTTCTTGTCCGAGCAATATCTCGGTTAATATTTGATGGACAGGATTGAAACTTGGATGGAATGTGGCTAGTGCCTCGTAGATGTGCAGCGTTGAGTTTTTTCCGAGTTCGGGTATAATTTTCAAGAGTTATGGCCCTTTTTCTGAAATCTCTGTGAATGGGACTTGTCCGGGCTGGATCTTGGTTAATATTGTATGGACAAGTATGAAATTTGCATGATATGTGGTCAGTGCCCTACAGTTGTGCAGCGTAAAGTTTCTTCACGTTTCGCTTATATTTTCAAGAGTTATGGCCCTTTGTTCCTGAATTCTTCGTGAATTGGGACTTGTCCGGCTGGATCTCGGTTAATATTGTATGGACAATTATGAAATTTGCAGGATATGTTGTCAGTGCCCTGTAGTTGTGCAGCGTGAAGTTTCTCCGCGTTTCACATATATTTTCAAGAGTTATGGCCCTTTTTTCTTTAAATTTGTGTGAATTGGGACTTGTCCGGGCTGGATCTCGGTTAATATTGTATGGACAATTTTGAAATTTGCAGGATATGTTGTCAGTGCCCTGTAGTTGTGCAGCGTGAAGTTTCTCCGCGTTTCGCATATATTTTCAAGAGTTATGGCCCTTTTTTGTTCAAATTTGTGTGAATTGGGACTTGTCCGGGCTGGATCTCGGTTAATATTGTATGGACAATTATGAAATTTGCAGGATATGTGGTCAGTGCCCTGTAGTTGTGCAGCGTGAAGTTTCTTCACATTTCGCGTATATTTTCAACAGTTATGGCCCTTTTTTCTTCAAATCTTTGAGACTTGTAGGGCTGGATCTCGGTTAATATTGTATGGACAAGTATGAAATTTGCATGATATGTGGTCAGTGACCCATTGGTGTGCAGCGTGAAGTTTCTCTGCTTTGGGTTATATTTTCAAGAGTTATGGCCCTTTGTTTATCAAAACTAAAGTGAATGGGATATATTCATTTGTCCAGGCTGGATCTCAGTCCATAACCAATTTGGACCAGAAAAATGGCTATATTATATGTTATCCTACATTCCAAAGCAGACAACATAGGTCCTGAAATTAAAGTATGAAGTTTCCCCAAAAAGAGTGAATTGGGTGCAAAATTCAAAGTTCACTGATCGCTTCATAATTTCACCACAATATACTCCCAAGGAATGTAGGTCTCATAACCAGGTCACATTTTCAGATTTGGCGAAAGCCCTGGCGACCATCTTCCATCGGAACATCGTATTATCACTTGTTGGCTGATACTTGGAATATGTATTATGTGAGGCATGGCAAAAAAAGTGACAGAAACAGAATTTTTATAATTATCCAAATTAGGCCTCCACCAACCAATAAACAGAACAATGGCGGGGCAGTGTCGGATTAAAGCGGAAGGGGGGGCATACAATTGAGCAATCTCTGATTGCTTCCTTCCTGTGTGTTTTGTCTGTCTACGATCTATATCATACAGGTAAAATTATGCCCACCCCAAATATGTGAGTTGTTGGCGTCAGAAACATTATTTCCACAATTGCTCTGGGCCCGGCCCGAGGGGTCCCGATGGCGACAGCCACATGTTCTATTTACAGTTCTAATTTTTGGTGAGTGGATGCCCTAGGGGGGGGGAACGATGTGTTGCATATTAAATGTAGGTCAAGGTCAGAGGTCAAAGGTCAGTGTGATCGAAAAATCAGGAAATCGTTAAAAATTTCTAATTTTTTGTGAGTGGATTCAATAGGCAGAAATGAAGTGATGCATACCAAAAATTAGGTCAAGGTCAAAGGTCACTGACCCCAAAATTAGGAAATTATAAAAAATAACATTTTTTGTGTCCGTAGATACATTAGGGGGACACAATGTGTCACATACCAAAATGTAGGTCAAGGTCAAAGGTCAAGGTCACTGTGACCCCAAGATCGTGAAATTGTTAAAAATCATGATTTTTTGTGTCCATTGAGAAATTGAGGGGCGACGGTTTGTCATGTACCAAAATTTAGGCCAAGGTCAAAGGTCAAGGTCACTGTGACCGCAAAATCAGGAAATCATTAAAAATCATGATTTTTTGTGTGCATTGATAGATTGAGGGAAGACGATGTGTTGTGTACCAAAATTGAGGTCACGGTCAAAGGTCAAGGACCCCAAAAATCAAGAAATCATTAAAAGTCACATTTTCATATGCCTGTCAAAGACGAGGTCGTGTAATGCGATGTTGCGTTCTGTCCATTCATCCATTAACATTTGTTGTCCATGCGATAGCTCTAGTTTCAAGGTATGGATTGGTACCAAACTTTGAATATACCTTACTCGCATGGCAATGTGGAGCCATACATACGAGATTAATTTGTCAAAGGTCTAGGTCGCAGTCCCCCAAAACTGAATCAAGCTTAGCTGACTAAATGTGTTGGAATATTGTTGGAATATTCGAAGTTCTTTCCCCTGCATTTATATGGTATTGTCCTGTGGAGTTGTCTCCCATGTTTGAAACGCTTCATTTAGTTGAACTGTTGTGAAATAAAAACCATACATTTACTAATTTAACGGGGAGAGGAGTCCTTTATGAACTTCACACCTGTTTATTAACTCAAGAACAAAGGTTTATTTCATCACTTTCTTCTTCCTTCATGAAAAATTCTCTCGTCTGAAAGGAATCCATTTGCAGGAAAACTACTATTTTCTTGTGTTTGACTATTGTCGATTTCAGTGTGGGATATGTGAGCTCTCAGCTCTTGCTTCAAGGTCAACTAGTTACCCAGAGTTAAGCTCATTTTAGTTTATCATTCAATATAAGATGTGATATATGTTACATTCTCATAATTGCTTGATCAATTGGAATCAAGGCTATTAAACAACCTTGAAATTTGAACCAATGTAATTCCAGATATACGGCGTATATTGAAGCCCCTTGGGCTCTTGTTAGTTTTTCTCATGAAAACTTTCACCAATGCTCTGAAATTGGCATGAGGAAATACATTTCAGAAAAATTCGGAATACATTTCAGAAAAAACTTCGCTCTGCAAATATGAAAACATTGAAATCTCTCTTTGTTGGACCAAGCACCAGAACGGGTATCCTCAATCACCACCAATATTACCGCATTTAGTGGAAATAATTTGATTAAATATTTTCTCCTATATTTTCACTGCGAGACACTTGCAGGCCTGTATACAGCATATATTGAGGATATGGGGGGGAAATCACACCGATAGTACACACCCACAGGATACAAAAAAAATTTCAAACTTCTTTGCTGAGTGATAAAGGACCATAACTGTACCCCCTATAATTAAAGGAGCAGAGCGGGTTCTGCTTACGCGACGTCCACAACATTATTAGAGAGTGAATAAAAAAAATAAAAAATACAGTATGGATGTAGTGACAATGAAGAATCAAACCCATGGAGGTTACAAAAAAGAATCCATTTTTAATTTCATTTCAACTATCACAACACACATGTGGTTTCTCAGAACATGTTAAATAAATGCCCTGTAGTAAATAACAAGGGTAAAACGTCTCAGCATGATTCCCCTACACCAATTGCATTAATCAATCTTCTTGTAGACAGCAGATTAAATGACACTGTAAAAACCCCATCACTTAAAAATTAAACTGTATCTATAGATATAAGAAGTAGAAGTTAGGACCAACAAAAACATATCCAGTTCATATATTGTCCTGTTCAACAATTGCATTCTTCAATCAAGAGTTATGTCCCATCTCTAGGCAGAGTTATGCCCCTTCAACAATTGTCTGTTCCTCAAATCCTGCATCTTGGCCTGTGGACAGTATCCAATTGAATCTGGCAATGAATGGGTTCGATGTTCTGTTGTAAAGTGAACAGTATCATTATGCCCTGAAGTACTGACCTCTTATGCTAAAACTATTAACACAAGGCCTTTCTCCGAGCAAATGAGAAAGGTCTATAATAATATGGCACCACCCAACAGGAGAGTTAGGGACGCGGTGTCAAACTGGTCTAATACCAAAATCAAGTTAATTAGATTGTGTAATGTTTGAAGTTCTGTGATACGGACTTAACTCTGTTTGGAGAATGAGAATAGTGAAATAGCAAAACAAATAAAATCAGTCAAAACATTTACATGATAAAAGGTAAAATTCAAAATAACATTTTTCTTAAAAAACCTACATGGAACATTTATAAATATTTTGCTTTTTTCTAAAAGGACCATGCTGAATTTAGATCACTGACAATGTAAAGAACACTTGTCACTCAGTACAACACACTTTGTTATAAAGCGGGTTTCATTATAGGAAGGTCATTTTTTTAATGATTACCGGTACTCTAAATCATGTTCTGTATGCTGATGTTCTCCTACGCACTCTTGGTGCAATCAATATTTCGCCCCCAACTTCAGCGTTATAATGAGAGACAAGCATACCTACAACTCTCCTTGATCTATTAAAAAAAAAAATTAAAAGCAGAACTTTCACTAACATAGTTTGGGGAATATTTTATGACTGAATGAAAGGACCAATGAAGATTCAGCATGTACATATCAATGAATAAATTAAATTGAATATATATAACCCATGACCATGAACCACATCAGCTGTGAATCACTGGTGGGGTCTGGAACAGTAATCCATAAATGTTCCAGGCAAGTATAATCCATAAAATCTTTTAACAGTACATTTTGTTACAACAAAGCAGCTTACGCGGCACCGGTCTCCCAATTAACAAAAAAAATGTACAAATCAGTTTCCCGCTTATGTTGGGAGATTTTCAGGAGTGCATTTGAAATGGTATGTAAAAACGAAAGCAGCAGAACTATTTTAACCTATCGTAAACCTAATGTTAACAAGTGTATAAAATATTTCCCTCGCAAGCTTTAGAAACTCGTTCTTAGCGATCGAGTGGCAGGTCTGAGGATATTATAGCTATGTACACATATCTCATTTATATTAGCAATTTCATGAAATTAATAAATTATCTTACCAAAACACTATTTATATTGAGCAGCTCTTTAAACGTGCTCACTGGGAAGTGGGATACATCTGAACTTTTTGTCTGAAGTTTAACAATTAATCAAAGATGGTTCCAGTGCCTACATTTTACTGGTCAACAGTATAAACGGTAGGACTGTGAATGAAGTTTTGCCATCGGTATGATTGAATCCTCGGCTGAAATAATTCATCATGACATTATATTCTTGTACATACAAAACTGGCAGAACGTTCTGTAGTGTATCCCACTGCGAAAGCTGTAACATATTTATATCTCAAAATGAATCCCACTTGAAAAATTTAAATGTGCACGTTTTTTTAATACAGTGCTGTAATTCTACAATACCATCCAATCAGAACTCCTATTCTTTATCAGGATCAACCAATCAGAAATCCTCTTTTCTTCTCGCTCAGGTGCTCGGTCTCAACCAGTTATACACAATTTCTTCTCGAGAGCTCCATTAACCAGCATGGGCTGAAAGAATCTTCTCCACCTTTCTCATCTTTTTTTAAAATATTTTTCTTTCATTCATTTGTTAATTTTTTGGGTTCATTTGTTCAAGCTTTGTTGGGAAACAGAAGATGGTGTCAGCAGATTTGCATCGAATGCAGTCCAAAGCCTGTATCCATTCACAAGGAATCGTGACAAAGTATAAAAACATCAAGGCAGAGCCAGTCAAAAGTAAGTACATATTATACATAATGAGTCGACTGCAGAATTTCTCACTGGACCTTGGAACACAAAGTATGTGATGAGAAATCCTGGATTTGCCATATTCAAAGAATACAAATTTAAAGAATTATAGACAAAGCCTCAGAAAATATGCGGAAAACTTGCAGCACCAACTGAAACTCAACAAAAACAAGATATGTTAGAAATTCAACAAATTCTAGTGTTTAGAATACAAATCACAGCAGCCAATTTGTTATATCTATTTTAGTACAAGCCACATCAAGAAAGAAATTGTCACAAAAACTTCAACTTAAAACACTAACGACAAACGTAGCAGGCAGGTTGGTTATTTTGCTTCAACCCCTCGGGTACACGAGTCGCTTGATAAACAAACAATCATGTATTTGCCCACGGGATTGAACACTCCGAAAGATGACTAGTCAGTACAAATGGAGAAATGGAGGGCTGAAATGGGATAGACCAAGAAGAGAGGAAATAGGGAATGGAGACGGGCAATCCAGAATACTGATAGGTCAAATTCAGATATTTCACATCAAATACTACTATTCAATTTCTTCGCTATCAATGAACATACTAACACATTTCAATAGCTGTTACATATAAATAAACTGAGCAATGCAATATATATACGTATACATATATATATATATATATACATTTGTAACAATCGTGCAAATGTGTTATGTTGGTTCATCGGCAAAATGTGCAAGAAAATATTCATTTAAATTCACCAAATATGAATTCTGCTCCAGTGAATTTTAGACGTTAAATTGAAGAGGACAGAGTCCTTTTCAAATGGCAGCCATTTTCTTGCCCTCCGAACTTCCATTCCCTAAAAGGTGCAATCCCATCAACCACTCTGATATATGGGCCTCCTCATTGCCGATTAATCCAGAAAGGGAGGCAACAGAGAGATTGGATCCTTTTGCAGCTTCCACTATCAGATGACAAGACAACAATGAATTTCCGACATCGAAAATAATGACAAACTAGTCAGTCTTGTTAACTGATTGAGTGTGCTGCAAACAATATCATCCCTGAGTTATGGCCCTTTAGCAGATTCAAGAGACCTCGGCGCCCAACGTTTGTATTAGTATCAGTCAAGGTCGGGTAAATAACGGATCAAGGAGCCGAAAATCTACGGGGTTGGTGCACGGAAAAGGACTCAGAACGAAGATAGAGGAAGGACCCAGGTGACAGTCGTCCAAGTGTCGGAATGTATGGCAAATGGGAAGAAGTTTCGATTGTAACAATGGGGGAAAAAAATGGTTGCATTCCATGGAAGGCTTAGTACTGGAAGTGATGTGGTGGGAAGTAGGAAATACTGAACTCTAAGGTTGGGATAAATGCCCTGGATAATCATCCTACACTAAAAATACTCTTTTTTACATCTTCGATAAATATATCCAAAAACTACGTTTTTGTTTTTACTGGGTTAGGCCTAATATTATGCCCTTTGAAAATCTGAAAGCAGTGACATCAGTTGGAGAAGTGACAAATAGGTATGGGATAAAGATGAATTTATAAAAAAGAAAATAATAAAATTAACTGAAATCTGCTAGCTTGAAAAAAGTGAAAGGCAAACTGAGAAACTTAAAGTGAAATCAATGTTCAAATAAGTGAGGAAAGTGACTAGGCATTTGAATTTTGTGAGGATGGAGAGGAGAGTGAGGAAATCGAAAGAAATTGAAGAGTGAAATAAAATAAAATCAGCAAAGTGAAAGTGAAGCAACAAGTACAAGACGATATATACATATATTTATATATGAAACTGTGATGAAAAAAGAGTGTAAAGTATCAAAGCATGCAAATTCTCTACAGTGTAACAAACCTTTATGTGAGTAACATGTGAAATACACTGTGATACTAGGACTAACACAATATACATACTGCTACTGAATGAAAAAACACTTCTCAAAATCCATATCTACAGCTGAGGTATAACAAGTCTCCATTGTCTACCGAATCCTCATCTTGACGATGTGTTTTTTTTTTTAGATCTCAGTTTTCCATCGATGTAAACTTGTCGTTACACTACGGGATAGGTGATAGTTAACAACTCTTTTATCAACAAGTTAATATGTTCGATTAAGCTACCCATGAATGGAAGCAAAAGAAAATGTTTTCCAATTCCGAATTGTCAGTTTTTTCATCCATCTACAATCGAGTGCATTTTTTGTCACTGTTTTCACACATGCTCGTGGGCAGGCCATTTTACGGTGTTGATCTATCCGAAATTTCCAACCAATCAAAGCCGTTCATTCTCATTCAGCTCTTCCTTAGTTGGCTTGAGGTCCTGCTTATGGCGAATGCGGTGCGGCGGGGGATCAACGCCTGCAAATACCCAATGAATATCCCGTGCCATTTAGACTCTATCACATGATTAATCGTTATCCTGTTGCACCTCTGACTCGCACTGCTTCACCCCGACTCTAGCCATGCTTTCGTGCTGCCCAGGGAATTACTGCCGTGCTGGGCAAGTTATAGGTGAACAAGTCTGTGACGGACAAACCATTGATACGTTTACCAATCGTATTTTATCTGACTCATAGAATTGGTTTTCAATTCTGCTCCCACTATCTGTTAAACTTATCCATTCGGAAAACATATCCCAGTCATTTGTGAGATAGCAACCGCATGAGCATAGTTAGCAGTTTCCGCATCAACAGCTAGTCAGTGCGGAGATCAGACCTCTCTGGTCATGAAAATTTCATAGCAGACCTGCCATTTGGTTGAAAGCATGGCTATGAACAGATACAGCAGTGTGAGTTAGGTGTGCAAAGGGTCAATGGTGATTAGTAGGAGTCACACAAAAAACAGTAGGCCACAAATTCAAATCCAGTATTAAATCCAAAAATTTTGATGAAATAACTTCCCCTGGAATAAAACGGAGGGCACATCAATGTGTGTGTGCCTTCTAATTTTATTCTTCAATTTCAAGTCGAAATTACAATTTATATTTTCCACTTCTCCTGAAGAATATCCATTTTGTCTGGTAAATCAGCCAACAGAGAGTGCTATACATTTCAGCAGATAAATAAATGGCAGTGTTCCAGTTAGTGTTACTAGATTTCTGGTGTTCTTTGTGAGGACAAAACTGGTGAGAACGATTTAAATTCTGTGCTCTACTGTATGGGTGAGGGATATGAGACAAAAGCATCTAATTATTTCTACAGGAAAGTGAAGTGATGAAAAGCATAAATTAAATTCTCTACGTCTGAAAATCTGTGAATATCTGAAATTGAACTGGTTGTGTATTCTTATCGTATGCGATTAGCTAAAAAAAAAAAATAGCTTCATAATATTCTCTGTGAAATCAATTTAGACACAAGAATGGAAATAAGAAAATTAAATTGAAACATACTTTTTTTTATATTTTTTTATCAGGAAAACTAGCAAACTATAATATTCTATTAATTCCTGAATTATTTAATCAATTCAAATTGAGAGAAGTATTATTTCTGGGAAAGCAGATATAGTAAAGTTATTACTTTTCACTTGCTCTGCATTTTTTTTTCTTTATTTTTTATTTATATAAATTTCAACTTTAAACAATAGGGTCATAATATCCCCTTTCAAACACGGTAAAAACACGGTTACCTCCCCTTGTCAATAATACACAAACCGGTGAGATCACAAGACGGATGTAACACGAGTTAAAACAAAAGCCTTTACTGGATTCAATTTTGTCTAAATTTAGATACAATTATATATAATTTGCATATCTCATTTAACATACAAGGTAACCGATGACATCAAGGCATCTTTAAATATTTAGTAATCACAGATTTTTTTGGGGGGTATTTTCTTTCATTATTATTTTTTCCTTTTTTACAAAAGATGAAAAACCTACACAGGTCTTCGTAATGCTTCCAAGCAGTACGGGATCTAAATGAAACTTGTCCAATGAAATGGTTAGTAAACCTGAAGTGCATGATGACACTGGAAGTTAAGTAGGCAAGTGTTTTAATATACACAAAATGACATGTAAAACAGACAAGTGGTGGATTGAGAGTGCTGTGGTAGAGACTGTCCACAATTATTACTCCAAAGTTATCGACCAAATAAGCGTCAGCCTGAAAATTTTACTACTATCTTTTACGAATAAACGACTTTGTAATGAATTTCTCAACAAGGATCAAAAGTAGGTATTAAAATCCTCTAATGATTCAATCACAGAAAGCGAAATTTCACACCATAAAATCTGGGGGTTATCCAATTTTTTAGAACAGGAAGTTGACAAATTGGTCCAAAGAATCCATTGGCTGATAATTCATTATTTTTTTTTATTATTTTACGGAATTTAGAGAGTTTTTGTCAAATTTTTATCAAATTTTGTCCACAAGATTGGGGGCGATTGAATTTTAATATGGTGACCAAATTATTAGAGGATTTACTGTAGATTCATAACAGCCAGTAAAATCCCTAATAATTTGATCACTTCAAAAGACATTTTAGAAGAATATTCCAAAAACTGTTCAACCTAAATTCATCTCTGACGGTTTAAAACTATTCACAACTGGGTTACTCTAAGAGAAAGTCCTTCATTTCAAAAGTTTGATTTAATTGAGTTGAAAGTTTGTCTAAAAGTGATTGAATTATTACAGTCATCACTCTAATAATTCAATCCCTCTAATAATTCAATCCCTCTAATAATTCAATCAATATCAATTAAAGCTCTTATTAAATTGATCACCCTCAACAATCATTAAAAATAACACAAAAAGTGGATTATATGCATGATTTCGAAACAATTTTGTAAACTTCCTGTTCTAATAAATTCGATCACCCCCATATTTCATGGTGGGAAACTTCACTTCCTGTGATTGAATTAGTAGAGGAGTTACCGTAGAGACTTTACCGTATAACAGCTATGATTTGTTCCTGGCCTGCATTATTCTACAATAACATATTTCATAACTGTGGACATTTCGATGAGCACAACAGTGTCAATAATTTGAAAAAAAAAAAGATGATAAATTCAGTCGCACAGAAGCAATACCCTCTTTTGACACACAAAGCTGCAGGACTGTTAAAACACGGTCTGGCCGAGTGAGATATGTAGTGATGGCGAGGTGAAAACACGATATTTCAACCAGGTATATATTCATATAATCGAACCACCATTCTGAACATTTCAGCGAATAATATTTCAAACATTTCAATGAATAATATTTTATTCGACTTCGAAAATTGTTCAGCTTATTTGAAGCTAGACACACGATTAAGATTTTCATACATTTACTTGGCATCCCCACTTTTCACTGAGAGAGCTAACCAAAGAAAACTGGATTGATTTATAGGGGCGCCACAAAATGATACAATTTCCCCGGGTTATCTCCCTTTTCAGCAGATAGGATGACCATGATCTGATCTGAATTAGAGTCAGATTCATCTATGGAAGAACATTAATTTCAAAGTGTTCAAAGATTCAATGCAAGATCTGGTGATTCAAACGATATATGTATATAATAGTCTGTCTGAAAAGGGGGGTTAGAAAGCATCCGAATACACACTCATGCTGAAATACACACTCTGACGCACATACATACCCTTTATCATGTACATCATATATATCATATAGATCACGTAATGCACATATTTACACGCAGACTTGTCGTCCCAAAATGCACAGAGACATAACAAATTCCATCAAACAGGAGAAAGAAATAGTGATAGACGAAAATATGGGATGCAGTATTAACAACATGTATTGACAAGAGCATGCTGGAAAGTTGGAAGAAAACCGAAAAATGCACTTATGCTACATCGATGTGAATATGACACAACACCGATTTGGTGCTAGTGCCCCCACACTGGACATGCACAAGGCATGCATGCAAGTATGCACATAAGCGCTCATGCAGAAAAATGTTACGGTCAATGAAAACTGAACGTCAGAGGAACTTAGGTGGCACATTTTCTTTCTTTTTTTTTTTGTTCTTTTTTTCTTCTAAATATCGAATCGATACCGTAGATCGAATTCCTGAGAGGGGATAGGTTCAAGAATGAAGATGCGATTATATACGGACGTGACACAAGTGAGTATAAAGAAGTGTGGCAGCAGGAAGTCAGGGGCTTTCGTCAGCGTAGGGTATGCTTTCGCTGCGACTGAACCAAGGCCTCCCACCTGGTCCTTCCTCCGCTTCTGGAGAACTGGCCAGAGTCGGCTTTTTTGATACACCCCGACTCTGACTCTGCAGTGACTGAAGGCTAATAACTGAGGGCCGGCTACGTTTGTCGTAACTGTCGAAGTGCGTATCTAAGTCCATTTGGAAAGCGTTTACAACACGGATCTGAAAAAAGAAAGAAAAAGCGAAAAATTAAGACTAAAATGACAAAGTACATTGATTGAATCCAGGTGATACTTCATGTAAGTCGACACAAAACTCTGTTCTCTGGTACATGTACTGCAGTAATTTTTTCCATAATCCTTAGATGAAGTATCGCCCTAGGATCCAGACCGAACTTGACAAAAGTAGCGGAATGAAAATAGCTATAACAGACACAGTGGCACGACAATTGATGGTAGACAAGTTATTCGTGTGAGATCTTGACCGTGAGTGACAATACGGCGCTAAGAATTAAACCGACAAAACAACTTAAGACAAACTGAACAAAACTTAAATTATAAGAAGCACATGCAGTGATTGGTGCAAAAGCAATGTTCAGCATTCACATGACAGCTAGAGTAGGCTACATATACCTGTCATTTCCCAGCATGCAATCCACCCAATGTCTTTAGCCCATTTGACCAATCTCGGAAGAAATCACTTCTGACCATGCAGTTTTTGCCCCCGGGGTCAACGTAAAGCAATAAAGCGAGAGAGAAAATATTAATAGTGTTCTGCAAACCGATTGCTTCGATTTCCTGAGGCCAAAGTGAGAACCTGTCATATGACGCAGTAGACCACTACAACTTCTTTTCACACCGCAGAGTATCGGCCACCACCAATACCATATTTTCGCTATGCGAGCATGCATGCTCAAGCGAGTCCAATATCAGAATATCAATTTTGGAGAATAGGCCTCCGGCTAGGTTACCAAGATTACATACCTGCCTGCTGATAGTGAACAATAAAAGAGCTACACCAAAAGTTTGGGTATGTAATAATATATAAAAAGCTCAGATATAATAAATTGGTATTGCATGGAGAAATTTGTTGAGCCTAGAAACTTCAATAGTTTGGAATATTGGCCAACTGGAAACTCTTTTAAATCCAGTAATAGTACGGAGTAGTAATAGAAAATTTGAGGTTTCTTCCTATATGTGAATGCTAATATATACGATAGCGATGATCATGAAAATATATTTGCTGTAATGGCAGTGGGCTTGTTTAGAGACACTTCCAGAAATAGCTTTCTCCTATTTATTCAGGACTCCCAGCATTTACTTTACCTGTAGACGAGTATCGTTAACATGACAAATTCACCCGACTCAGGATTCGGGTCCAAATTAAGCTGCACTTGTGCTGCCCCCCTGGTCATAAGCATGCCAACTATAGACTGGACACAGATCACCAAGTCTTCTGGATGACCAATGTAATGTAATGGGGATGCTGATCAAATAATGGAAGCTTTAGTAACTCTGGTTTCATGAAAGAAATTCTGATCGTTGGATTACAAGGGGAACAGAATTGAACTTGTATAGCTTTTTCTGCCACGGGCGCTCGAGAGGCTACTAACGAGATTTCGTCATGTAAAACTGCACCCATTAAATGATTGTAATGGCTGCCCTGAGGTCAAAGGTCAAATCCTGAATTATTTAATTTTTCCATGTGCATGATCTAATTACTTCTGCATAGAAGAGCGACGTATCCATATTACTTGGAATTTACAATCGGTGCAAGGTCTGGAGTAAATATTATAAGGAATATTTGTCACGAAGTGTTTATTGCTAATTACTGCCCTCTCAAACAGATCTTTCCAATGGTGTCCAAAACTAATTGCATGGTTTCATCAAAGCTTTTGTACAGCATGACTTGCTATCATTACTGTACATTAGCAGTACTGTCCACTTTTTCTTCTTTCTATTTTGTCCACTTTCCTCTTGCATGTTTATGTTGGAATAATTGTAATGCAATTTTGGAAGTTTAGTGTAAATATTTGTGAGATTATTTGTGAGAATGAAGGAAACTATATTAGACAGGCCTTAATCCAGTGTACTTATGAGGCTTGTGATGTTCAGTTAATTAAACTTTCTGGTTGCCAATCAACAAGCGATGGGCACAGATTCTAATAGGCACAATCCTCCTTCCCCATTTTAATTCTTAACTAAAACAATCACCGATGGGTGCATTAACACACGATTAATTTTGTGGTCCGAATCTCCCTCTATTGCCTATACATGTATCCACAGTATAAGGCATATTTTTAACTATTGATAAGCTGTGCAAATATGTATCAAATTATCTTTCTATTCCAAGAAAGAATCATTAGCCTTACATTGGTGATAATTTTAGCAACTCGAAAATATTCTCCATACTGTAGCCATAGGAAGAAGGGGAAACATACCAACCAACTGAAGCCGCGAGT
Source organism: Hanleya hanleyi (assembly GCA_036873755.1). NCBI lineage: Eukaryota > Metazoa > Mollusca > Polyplacophora > Lepidopleurida > Hanleyidae > Hanleya > Hanleya hanleyi. Next base: position 40,878 of record JAVTVY010014180.1, on the reverse strand, counting down.
CAAGTGTCAATTCACCCATCAGTGTGCTGGAGCGATTCATTTGTCTATAAATTAGATTGGGACAGTTGGATTGAAAGCTATCGATCAGGCATATTTCGCTTCATCATGTTCATAGAACACATGAGACAATATAGAGAACAATTCATTTGTTGCTAATGAACTCCAGTGATATCAATGTGGTTCAAATACTTTTTTTATGTGAATCAACTACTATGTGATTTTTCATGGTAAGTTGGTCGTATCCTGGGGCTCTTCACTGGAACAAGTTTCAAGCCATTCGATCTGTTACAAAGCCTTTCATTGGAAGCTAGATGATCTGTAATGGAGCTATTCACTGAAGCCATACGATATGTAACAGGACTTTTCATTGGAAGCCAGATCTGTACAATGAAGGCCAGTCATTGAAAGAGCTGTCATCAAGCTAGAATCTATTTTCCTTTTTCTGAATGGACTTTTCTTACAATAAAAAGAATGAAATGACTCTGATAATTGTTCACATGAAAAGCTACTAATTATGTGGTTAAGGAGTCCCAAAACAAAAATTTCTTTAAAACTAAACCATAAGAATGAAAAATGTGCATGCTTTTGAAGACCATGTACCCATAATAATAATGTGGTGGTGGAAGGTATTTAATGTAACGATAACATAAACAAAAGACTAGGTTAGATATTCAAAATTGATTTATTCATAAAAACCATGAATAATGCATTAATAACAGTGGATCAAAGACATGATACATTTACAAGTAGGAAATAGTTCTCTTTATCTACTTTACAAAACAAATTAATTAATACAGGAAATGCGTTGTTCGGGAGTGTCTGTAAAAGATACCTCGAGAAAAATGAGGCAAGGCTGTTGAAATTCTTACACACCCTTCCACACATTGTATTACTACATACAGCTCAATATACACCTAAATTATTTGCTTCCCAAAAATGTCGGGTCAGAATTTACATATGTCATCGTTCCAAGTATCAAATTTTTAATAACTTCAGACGATGAATAATTATATACACTAAATGGTGAAATAAAATTGGATCGTATATATATATATATATATATACATAAAATAACTGAGGAATAGCTCTGTACAAATATACGATTCATTTGTCAGTGCAAAATACAAAGTTTTTTTCCTCTGAATCGTAATATTTCTTAATATGAAGGACAGGGATACACAGAATCACAGCTACATGCTTACAAAATGAGCAGTGGAACTCGCAGAGTTCGTGACGATCAACACTTGAACCCCTGCAGTATTGGAACTCGCAGAGTTCGTGACGATCAACACTTGAACCCCTGCAGTATTTAGGAAAGCTAAATATTCTAACTTGAAGCGAGCTAGTTCAGTCAGTAGAAAGTGAACCAGATTATTAAGTTGTTCATTGATCAAATATTACATTAGCATAATTTTAAATTCCCAATCATATAGCTTTCTTTTGCTGTATACTATATAAGACAATTCCACTGCAAATATACATGTAATAATTAAACGGTTAATGATACAAACCAATTAATCATCTGCACCATGAAAAGCAGGAAATTAGGTTAGGAATATATTTAATTGTGAAGGTATCGTTGAACAAGAACTAATTGATCGAAAGAAAGGGAGAATTTGCGATTGAACTGACACACGAAACCAACTGAAAGTTTCGAGATCCATTTCATTCAACAAATGAACTTTCTATAAAATGGTTGGTTGCCATGGTTTCCAGAATATGAACTATTTGGGACTTTCAAAATATTTTGCTTTCATGAAGTTTTGATTGTCGTTTTTGAGTGAGCGACAGGTTCGCTGGCAAGCAGATCACTTGCTCAATACATGGGGGGACTTACATCGCTAGTTCCATCAATACGATTTTTGCATATGGGCATTTTATTCAGGAGGGCAAAATACACCACACTAAATCAGTCACTTATTGATATACCGGGAACACATTATCTTCATTGTATAGGAAGTTCTGTAGAGATTAGGTCAAATTATTTGACTATCTAACAGGAAAATCGAGCAAGACCTAGTAAATTATTCACTGTTACATGGACAAAAATACATGTTACCCACAACCTTGTAGTAAATACAGGACTTAACATGACACCATTGCTGTTCTAACAATGACTTGATTTGCTTCAGTACGATTCGTTTTATTGTTTCTCATATATCCTTTCACTGTCAGTATGGTCAGATGAAAGGAATTTAGGAATCCAGCTTTGATCACAGCTCTGAGGGTCATCAAATCAAATGTTACAGACGTCCTTGTGGCCGATCAAGGGAGGTAACTGAGAACTGGAATTACATGCATCAGGCACCTTCTATCAGATACTCGACATGATCTCGCCGATCTCTCATTGGTTTCCCGAAGAATAACGTTAATATCCCAATGAATCCCACGGAGATCTTGATAACCCCATGGATATCTGGATTATCTCCCTTAATATGCTGGTGACTCGCAATGAAGCTTGAAGTGTCTCACTAATATCTTGATGGATCTGGATGAATCTCAATGATATCCCGATGAATCACACCAATATCATAATCCACCCCACGAATAGCCTGATATATTTGATTGACATTCTAATGACTCCATCAGAATCTCCTTGGTATCTCAATGGACTGAATATCATTGATATCTCAAAGAATCCGAGTGATATCCAAATTAGTCCCCCAGATATCATCATGTATCTTATTGGTTTCCTGATGAATCACACCAATAGCCTCAATCCCACAGATATCAGAATTAATCTCATTGATATCTTACTTTGTCTCACTGATATCCTGATGAATCTCACTGATATCCTGATGAATCTCACTGATATCCTGATGAATCTCATTGATATCCTGATGAATCACACTAATATTCTGATGAATCACACTGATTAATCTCATTGATATCTTTGTTCGTCTCATTGATATCTTCTTGCAGGATCTTGGCTATCAATGGAATTCCTTGTTGTGTAATATGATAGAAGATGGCCTATGACCATCTGGTTCTTGGAGTTATCTCCCTTTATCAACCACCAGGGCACTCATTTTCAATCACAAGTGTGCCAGGGGGCTGAAAAATATCCCCCAGCCTATAATAGAAACACTCATGACCACTCAAATATCACACATTCCTTCCTAGATATTTACAGAACAGTGGATATTTCCAAACTGAAATCAAGCATTACACATATGTTCAGTAAAGCATTTGGAAACTTCCCTTCAACGAAGAAGAATACACATTTTCAGCCTAAAAGGTCACCGATCATTGGGAATATTTATACTGTACATCTCTTTTAGTAATGATAATATAAACATAATTTATAATATTCCTGCATACAATGGAATAACTAAGTATGAAAAGATGTCATTTCTCAATAGGCTGAAATATTAATAGATGAAGTGAGTGGGGTGTTTCGTCTATTTATGAACGTGAATATATTGAAAAAACATTCCGATTCAGCCTGCATAATATAGTCTCTGCCAAACATATCAACACCTTTCCTGGTCACGATTAAAACAAAATTTAACCTAGATATAAAACGAAATGTGCTCCTTTTTCAATAATGAGATTATTCATACTTAAAAGAACTGTATGAATTTGATCAGGAGTATGAACAGATGATGAACAAGTGAGGTGAAATAGCGAAATACCTTCCATACATTTACATATTAGTACCTTATAAAAGATGACGAAGACAATAAAACAGAAATAAAACAAATCAGTGGGAGGTGATTCATACTCTACAACCATGCTTGGTCTTACATGAAGGACAAAACTACACATACAAGGATTAAAGTTCAAATCCAATCTGCAGAATGAGGGCTGTTTGAGCATGCTTGGCAGCAAATATGTACACAATATGCAACCAGGATTATCCTGTGAAAATTACATGTGCAGCTGAACTTTAGATTAAAAATGAATCTTGTGTCAGCTAATTTCCATGAAAATCTGAGAATCCAATTTCCATAAATTGTTCATGGTGGGTTACCTATGATGTGTATGGGCATACAACCCGATTGACCTATGAGGCATACCAATGGAGCAATGCTAGATGATCATCCGATTTAGCTTTAAAGATGTAATCAGCCTCAAAATGGATGGACTTTGTAAACTCTCCCCTATGCGTTTTTTTCAGCATAGAAGATTACCAAAGCATCAAATGTATTATATTTGATGATAGTGGAATCGCCACATACAAACAATGCAAAAATATCTGTCAGACAAATTTGAAACTCTGCCCGCTTCGATGGGTTTTCTGTTTCGCCATTGAGTGTGTGTTGTACGCGGAGAGGAAAATGATGTGACGTAGGGACGCCAACGAATCTGAATGCTGCACAGCTGCAGCCATGGAATAACATAATGGCTCGTGCCTACGGTTCGGTTTTATCGCATAGCGCATACATTGGTAGAATACACCCGACGTGTATACACTTGTTGACACGGCCGTGGAAAAATAAACGGCATGCCATGCTGTTTATTTTTAAAGATCAATTCCTTCTATTTTCTCGTGAATGGTAGAAACAAGTTTAGTTTTTTGTGGTCAAATGTGTCTCATTTTGTACCTGTTGTAACATGTCACTTTCGCTGAGTTTGAGAGACATCGATTTCAGCCCAGATTTGAGGCTGATTACATCTCTAAGTGATGAAGAAATTCAAAACATTTCGAAGACCATGATTATGGTTTTGTAGTTAAGTGACCTGGAAAACTGAAATGGGGCAATGTTAATTTGATTAAAATTACTTATCTTTCATTCTGTGATAGTGACAAGGAAAGGCAAAAATGTACAATAAAAAACTGAAAACCGGCATAAAGGCCCAGAAGATAGGAAGTGGGTGTGGGCATCAGACCCCCCAATGCAATTGGTTTTAGATGAACAAGATAAAATTGAGAGAAGTCAGAAGAAATCTGCATGTTGACAAGTGCAGGTTTCTTGTTGTTATGGGTTGTGACCGGACACAAGCACATGAAATCACTAATTCAGCTTCGGAAACCACCCAGTGATTTTCTTGCTGGTGAGTTATCTCCCTTCCCCACACCCAGGCTAATCCGAGCTCTCACTTATTTCAATAATACCTCAGAATCGTTTGGTAAACAGTTACCTCTCCTGAGTTGAAACGTGGGATACAGGTGGAGCCATTAATTCAAACTCCATAGACCAGCATGGCTGTAAAGTGGCATCTAATCTACAACTATATATTTATACCGAGAGAAGCAGAATTGACCCTGGCTCTCAACTAATCCTTTGATCTCTGATGCCATTCAGACTTTCCATATGTACATAACACAGACCAAATTGTAGAAACTGTACATTATAAACAGGTGAAAACAGGATTAACATGTATCAAAGTCATTCAATAAATTGTGTTAGGAAATCAAGCAACAATGTATGGAGGCAAACTGAGCAAACTCGGCTATTCCATCTACGTTCAGTTACACCCACAAGGTTTTTCTACAATTATTTGATATGATAGTATTTCAGCACTCTATAAAAGTTCTGATTTGTATGAAAACTAAAAGAATATAAAAACATTCCGTGAGGACTGATAGTCGTGCTTTCATACTCCCATCATCTATCTAAATGTGTGAAAAGGATAGTCTAACATGTACGAAATATAAAATATGTATTTATAGCTGTCTAGAATCTTGATAATAACAGTGAGTAATAGGTTTTTGTACACCTGCAGGACCTATCAGATCATAGATGTGTCGGTCATTTCATAAAGCTGACCTAGCGCTGCGATGGAACTTGACCAGTCAATCAAATGGACACAAGCTGCTGAAATAGGGAGCGCTTTGCATCATCTAGCAGAGCACTACAGTACCGTGTTGAATAATCAGTGTCCAGGGGAGAGAACCCATCCCGCTGGGCCTATCAGAGTTGGGTGCTTTCAACGCCGGGGGCGTTATTTGAAGCACCTTCTATGGCGAGGAGGTTGGAGGCGGTATTTTTTTTGTTCATCCTATTCATATTTTGCAGTGAGTGGAAGCTATGGATTGAAGATAGACTATGACTGTCGTAACGCGCGTCTAATCCCATGCGGAATGCATTAACAACACGAATCTGAAAAACAGAAAGAAACAGAAAGGAGGGAATCAAACAAAATCAACCAAAAACATACAGGAAAACAAAAACTACTACTTCTACAGAAAAGCACATGTACTTCAGTAGTGGGTGAATTTAAAGGAAAAGGAGACATCACACGTAGTGTCAAACAACTGAAAGAGAAATAGGGAAAATTACGATGAAAAATAAAAAGAAACAAGAGATATGTGGTCACAAACTCACAAGTACAGATAAAATACAAGTTTTTTGATTAATCACAAAGACTGGTATTATTATAACTGAAGGGACTCCTGCCCATCAACAACAACATATTAAACATTAATTTGCACCGGATTATTTTAATTTCGGCACAGAAACATTCTGTAAGAATAACACTGGGCATAAATGACCCTACTTCTTAATGCAACGAAGGAAGGAGATGCTAAATATAGTGGAATGGTCTGCAGTTTAGGTAAAACAAGTATTTCACTCAGCTATCATGGCGATAACATATTATTATATCATCATGGGAGTTCAGAATCTTCAGAACTTGAAATAATTACCCTTTGTCATGGACCACATGTTTATTCCATGCAGTACATGTAACTAGCCTTTCAGATGTTCTGATCTGAATTAAGGGGAATATCATTTTTCATAGGTCTGAAATTAAACTGGAGTAACAATAAATTATTAATTATCTGGTGGATAATTTGTGAGAGTGAGAAGCTGATATACTTGGAAAATAATCAGTATGTCGGATATCCTATGAAGAAGCATCTTCATGAAGTCTTTCTTTTTGAGCCACCCTAAATCTTTAGCATTTTGGATAGCAGATCGCACTTCACTCAATTTCAGTGTATATATGGAGCATAAAGACGGGTAACAACATCACATTATCGAAGTGTCCAATCAAAGTGACCCTGGGATATTATGCCATTGCATACCATGGTCATACAGAACAAGTGATCTGACTGGTCCAAAATCGTGCATGCCTCTCTTGTTGATTGGCTGTAATTTACAGCAACATTTTCCAGGAACACGTACCAGGGTTATCTAGAATAGGCATAACACCGGTTATAGTAAAGATGAAGGGAAGAGATTATTAGTGCCAAGGGAATTGCAGAAATGCCAAGGAAGTGCCATGAAAGAAGTAGGAAGTGCCATGGAAAAAGTAGGAAGTGCCATGGAAAAAGTAAGAAGTGCCATGGAAGAGATAGGAAGTGCCATGGAAAAAGTAGGAAGTGCCATGGAAGAAGTAGGTAGTGCCATGGAAAAAGTAAGAAGTGCCATGGAAAATGTAAGAAATGCCATGGAAGAGGTAGGAACTACCACAGAAAAGACAAGAGCAAAGAAATGGCAAAAGAAGTGTAACAAAGACCATAAGAAATGACATGGAGTCATAGAATAGTGCCATGAAAATGGTAGGAAGTTTCATGAAAACTGTTGAAAGTGACATGAAGATATGGTAGGATATGGTAACAGAAATGTTTAGGAGTGCTGAGACAATAGAATAAATCTCAAGTGAAAGGAGAGAAATAAATTGTACACATGGAAAATGCATATCAAAATGTCAGTGATAAAGGTGGATTGAATGTAACATTAGTCAAAACCATTGAGTGCCAATAAACAACAACAACAACATGAGATAAAATTGATATCACTCCAGTATGGTCAACTTATCATCGCCACTGTTACAGACAGGGGTCACAAGTTTTTATAGTTCTCATAGAAGATCAATGTCTCGACTGGTAAATAAAATCGTGGAAAAAAACCCAACTTTAATATATAAAGACAGATCATATAGATATAACAAATTTTGTGGAATGACCACTAAACTATATGGAATGTATGAAGATAAAAAAGATACTCCAGCTTTTTTACTTCGTGTTTCTAACAGCAATGACTAGACTAAGAGCATCAATCACCCGGAAAATCTCTGTCGAAGAATGAAAATATCAGAGGCATCATTCATCCAGGTGACCGCATCAGCGCTTCTCGACAAGGAAAAACAGCACCTACAAGCCACCTCATTTACCCGTGTTTAGATAAGACATCACAAACAGCACACATACAGCCACACACACAGTCTGTTTGTCAAACAGCTTCCTTGTGCAGCTCCAGAGTTAGCTCCCCTGCCTCATACAGATGGCAAGAGTGTTTGATATGAATCATTAAACCATACTCGTAATAATTGCCACACCATTCATATGGGGCAGCCCTGGCTGCCGAAAGCCGTATCTGTAATGGGGTCTGTTAAGCACACATATCAAACTTGCATGGATGACATCACATTTGCCCGGTGTCCCGGGTGGGATCAAATTGATGTCTCGTGAACGTTAGTCAGTTCAATGGAGATATCAGCAGAGTGATTTAACGTCTTGGTTGGTGGCGATAAGTCCACGTGTACAACAGGGTTGATGGGCGCCAACAAAGGCGAAGCTTGTTTTTCCACCAAAGGAACATTTTCGTATGACAGGCTTTTAGATTTTAGAGGGGGCTCGACTGGCGTCGTTGCAGAGTTATCTATGTTATTTGAGTAGGAGTGACCGTTACGTGAAGAGCAAGTGACTACATCAGAGAGGAAAAGCTCTTCGCTGATTGGTCGAGGGCCCGGGTGACTACGCGAGCTTCGTAAGCTATGGAAACTGTGAAAACTGTGAACACTACGCTTGTCCTCAAGATCCTCCAATGTACTCTTAAACGCCCGAACTACCCGAAGCTGTTAAACAAAAAAGAAACATGGCGGAACGATATTATCACAGGGAGTACTCCAGGCATGAAGTTGTCTGTTAGCAGCTCGGGTTGGATTCAGTACTTCGCTAACATGAGTATAACTTATCGAAAAAATTAAACCAAAAAAGAAATAAAAATACTGCATATATAAAACATACCAACACAATATTAAATTAATTTCAACATTTGGTTTTTCACACTACTCTGTATTGAAACAAAAGAAAATCTCAAACCCCAAATCTCAAAATTCTCCAAACGCAAACCAGTTATGTGATAATGTACATGTAGAAAGTTCCATGCAATGCAAAGAGGACAATCCTTAAATTTTCACAGGTCTTAAAAATTATTTTCCATTTCACCCCAAGATATTAATCACTTCCCGAAAAAAATATCAGACTATCACAAATTATACACAACAAAAACATTCATGGAAACAGCAACTTTCTAAAGACTACTTATTAGGGGTAAACTGGGAAAACAGCTCGTGCAGTTCTCTAAAATGATGGAAAAACTCCAGAGAGTGACATACTAGTTCTCTGGTTCATATAGCCTGTGAAGACTATGTATACCTCCAACATCTTCTTGGTATGCTGAAAACTTGTGCCTCAAATCAATCCAGCAATGTTCAACAACTTGATCATAATCTGAACACTGAATCTGGCCGTCCGGATACCATCAATCATTATTGTAGAGACCTACAGCTAACTCGTCTGTACTCTGTAAACATTATCATTCTTGTCGGCCTACTGTTGATTCAATCATAATCTCTGAACAGAATTATCCTTTCAGGTCTACAGCTAACTCGATCAAACTCATTCTTGCAGATCTACAGCTAACTTGATCATACTCATTGAGCATACTCAGTCTTGCAGACCTACATTGAACTGTTATCATACTCTTTGAACACAATCCTTCTTGCAGACCTACAGCTAACTTGATCATACTCATTGAGCATACTCAGTCTTGCAGACCTACATTGAACTGTTATACTCTTTGAACACAATCCTTCTTGCAGACCTACAGCTAACTTGATCATACTCATTGAGCATACTCAGTCTTGCAGACCTACAGCTAACTTGATCACACTCGGTGAGTATAATCATTCTTGCAGACTTCCAGCTAAATTGATCACACTGTGTGAACATAATTCTTGCACAGCTACATTCAAACTGATCATACTCGATGAACATGCTCGCTTTTGCAGACCAACAGCTAACTCAATCTTACTCAGTGAACATACTCATTCTTGCAGACCTACAGATAAATTGATCAAACTGGGTGAACAGAATCATTCTTGCAGACCTACAGATAAATTGATCAAACTGGGTGAACAGAATCATTCTTGCAGACCTACAGCTACTCGATCTTACTCGGTGAACATGCTCGCTTTTGCAGGCCTACAGCTAACTCAATCTTAATCAGTGAACATACTCATTCTTGCAGACCTACACATAAATTGATCAAGCTGGGTGAACAGAATCATTCTTGCAGACCTACAGCTACTCAATCTTACTCAGTGAACATACTAATTCTTGCAGATCTACAGCTAAACCGATCTGGGTGAACATAAGCAATCTTGCAGACCTATCGCCAACTCGGATCATGATCGGTGAACATACCAATTCTTGCAGACCTACACCTAACTGATCTGGGTGAACACAATCATTCTTGCAGACCTACAGCTAAACTGATCTGGGTGAACATAAGCAATCTTGCAGACCTATCGCCAACTCAATCATGATCGGTGAACATACCAATTCTTGCAGACCTACACCTAACTGATCTGGGTGAACACAATCATTCTTGCAGACCTACAGCTAAACTGATCTGGGTGAACACAATCATTCTTGCAGACCTACCGCAATTGATCATGATCGGTGAATATACTCATTCTCGCAGACCAGCACCTAAATTTATCATACTGGGTGAACACAATCATTTTGCAGACATAATCGAACTCGATCGTATACTGTGAACATAAATTATTTTTGCAGATCCACGCTGAAACTCAATCTTACTCTGAGAACACAATCATTCTTGAAGACCTACAGCTAACTTGATCGTACACTGAACATACTCATTCTTGCAGACCTACACCTAAAATGATCATACTGGGTGAACACGATCATTCTTGCAGACCTGCAGCTAATCTTGAGCTTATTCTGTGAACATACTCATTCCAGCAGACGTTCTGTAAACTAGATTTTACTGAAAAGGAAACAATGAAGATTATAACACAGTTTAATGACACAAATATGATTATCCATTCCTTAAGCGTGAAACATTCACATTACTGTCCAGCGCATTGAAGAATAGATTTAAAATTTCGTATCCAATATTCTCCAGTTGTTATATGCTCCAGTTCGCTTTCCATTGAATCCAACACTGACGGTGCAACATTACAAATGGTGATTTTTATTCGCGGTTTTCCATCCAGGTTTATCGTGTAAAATCAGTGCCACCGTGTATACCAGTAACACAAACAGGACCAGCAGACTTTCCATTGGACAATGGATCAGTTGTCTCCCCTCCACCATGGTTAGCCGCTTGTGCCACATTTCACAGTATGTACAAGTGCAGGTGTCATAACAGAATTTCCAGACAGGAGTCATCTCCCTTCATTAGAAAAATCTTGTGCCACATACTCCAGAATGGTCGATGATGGTACTCTTGGCATCAATCCGTTGAATTCTAGTGTGCTTACATGGAAACAATATCAGTGTGTTTTCGTCCGAAGAATATTCAAAGCAAGATAAAAGGGGAAAGAGGGGAGAAAGTACTAAAACGACACAATTCAAAAACACAAAATAAAAAATGTAAGCTGAAACAAGCCCATACAAACAAAGAAACAAACAAGATATGTACAAATACTGGTTCAAACTACCCCACCAGTAATTTTACCATGGTAACCAGGTACTGTAGGCGAGAACTAGACTACATATATAGTCTGTACAACCAGAAACATTCACCAATCCATAATATATACAACTTGACAGTTATATGTAAACATCACAATATATACATATATATTTATACAAATACTCTACACCATATACAAGGATTCAAAAATACAACAACAACGATGACGAAGGTAAAGTCGTTAAGCTGAGGCCAAGAAGAACACTTACCTGCTGCTGTAACCTCGTGAGGCCACGCACCCACAAGATCTGCCCTCTACGCCCCATGTTGTCTGGCTCCAAGGCCTCTCCATCCGGCCCCTCGAGCTCGTCTGTCCCCACCGTCTCTGGAGGCGGCTGGGCGAAGCACGAGAATATTCTCTTGGGCAGCTTATGAGTGGGAACAGTTGTCACCACCTGCAAGATCAAGGTCAATACAAATTAAAAGAATGCAGACAATAGGACAATGGCCGAACTTAATGACAGATGACCGGACTCCTGGCGACATGTGATGCAAACAAGAGAGTATGAATCTAATAAGAAATTCACCATTAAACACGTATGGCTGAGCCGGCGGGAGGCCCAGTCCCCCAATATGAAGAGTGGGGGGAGGGGCAAGAACTGAAATGCCTTGAAATGGGTCAGTAATGTGTAGAGAATATCTGAAATTTCAAAAGTCCCAAATATTGACCTTTCAAAGGAGTGAGCGAGTGAATAGGGTTTAACGTCGCTTTCAACATTTTTTCAGCTATATCACGACGGGGAAGGGAAGGGAGGGGAGGGGGAGGGGCAGGGATACCTACTTGTAACAGAGCAGATCTAATGCTGCCATTTTATAGTGCTGTCCCACTGAAATATCATGCCGTTTGACCTTTCAAATGGTTCGGTGGGTATAGCCGACAAATATTTCGGCGTATTATTTTCCAAGCAAGATGGGGAAATTTCATTGAAAAACTATTTTTTTGCTCTTGTGACATTGTTTCATTACGGAATATTCTGTCCCTTTAAAGCTTCTCAGAAGAGTTTCTGAAGCATTTAAACTTCTCCAGGGGAGGCCCCACCTGGGGGAGAGGCTCCCTCCCTGTCCCACTCCCGTATGGCCTCCCCAATATTCAAGTCGTTCCTGCACTTATGCCTCTGGAATGTTCTTATCAGGTCCAGACTGTATGGTTATCTCCTATCCATCGGACAATATACGAAAGATAAGCCATGTTTTATCGACAACTGAGGATATTCGGCAATGTTTATAATCCAGGAGGAGAAATGTAGACTAACCTGACCCCAGAGCAGAGCTCCCACACCGAAAAACAAACACCAGAGCCACTGGTCTGCAGTAAGACTCTTAGTGCTGAACCACAGGTCACCCCATTGTACAATAGCAACCTGAAACAAAGAGACAAGAGACACATGTGGGTATTTGTTGAGAAATTAATGTGGATGAATACTTGCTGTGACCGTTGCACATAAATTTTCATTGTCAACATTTCAACATCACCCATTCAGTCATTTGTTCAAAACAGAAAATATGTACAATCATTTGTTGAGAAAGTCAGCCTTTACAGTCATTTGTTGAGACCATCATCCTTTCAGTCATTTGTTGAGACCATCATCCTTTCAGTCATTTGTTGAGATCATCATCCTTTCAGTGATTTGTTCAGACCATCATCCTTTCAGTCATTTGTTGAGAACATCACCCTTTCAGTCATTTGTTGAGAACATCACCCTTTCAGTCATTTGTTGAGACCATCATCCTTTGTCATTTGTGAGAACATCACCCTTTCAGTCATTTGTTGAGACCATCATCCTTTCAGTCATTTGTTGAGATCATCATCCTTTCAGTGCTTTGTTCAGACCATCATCCTTTCAGTCATTTGTTGAGAACATCACCCTTTCAGTCATTTGTTGAGAACATCACCCTTTCAGTCATTTGTTGAGACCATCATCCTTTCAGTCATTTGTTGAGAACATCACCCTTTCAGTCATTTGTTGAGACCATCACCCTTTCAGTCATTTGTTGAGAACATCACCCTTTCAGTCATTTGTTGAGACCATCACCCTTTCAGTCATTTGTTGAGAACATCACCCTTTCAGTCATTTGTTGAGAACATCACCCTTTCAGTCATTTGTTGAGACCATCATCCTTTCAGTCATTTGTTGAGAACATCACCCTTTCAGTCATTTGTTGAGAACATCACCCTTTCAGTCATTTGTTGAGAATATCACCCTTTCAGTCATTTGTTGAGAACATCACCCTTTCAGTCATTTGTTGAGAACATCACCCTTTCAGTCATTTGTTGAGACCATCATCCTTTCAGTCATTTGTTGAGAACATCACCCTTTCAGTCATTTGTTGAGAACATCATGCTTTCAGTCATTTGTTGAAAACATCACCCTTTGAGTCATTTGTTGAGAACATCATCCTTTCAGTCATTTGTTGAGAACATCATCCTTTGAGTCATTTGTTGAGACCATCATCCTTTCAGTCATTTGTTGAGAACATCATCCTTTCAGTCATTTGTTGAGAACATCACCCTTTCAGTCATTTGTTGAGAACATCATCCTTTCAGTCATTTGTTGAGACCATCATGCTTTCAGTCATTTGTTGAGAACATCACTCTTTCAGTCATTTGTTGAGAACATCACCCTTATTCATTTGTTGAGACCATCATCCTGTGTCATTTGTTGAGAACATCACCCTTTCAGTCATTTGTTGAGAACATCACTCTTTCAGTCATTTGTTGAGAACATCACCCTTATTCATTTGTTGAGACCATCATCCTTTGAGTCATTTGTTGAGAACATCACCCTTTCAGTCATTTGTTGAGACCATCCTTTCAGTCATTTGTTGAGAACATCACCCTTATTCATTTGAGACCATCATCCTTTGAGTCATTTGTTGAGAACATCACCCTTTCAGTCATTTGTTGAGACCATCATCCTTGGAGTCATTTGTTAAGAACATCATTCTTTCAGTCATTTGTTGAGACCGTCATCCTTTCAGTCATTTGTTGAGACCATCATCCTTTGAGTCATTTGTTGAGAACATCATCCTTTGAGTCATTTGTTGAGACCATCATCCTTTGAGTCATTTGTTGAGAACATCATCCTTTGAGTCATTTGTTGAGACCATCATCCTTTGAGTCATTTGTTGAGACCATCATCCTTTGAGTCATTTGTTGAGACCATCATCCTTTGAGTCATTTGTTGAGAGAACATCCGCCATTTACAAATATTTGTTGAAAATATCATCTTTTCAGTCATTTGTTGAGAACATGCCCTTTCAGTCCTTTATTGAGGACATGCACTAGGAGTCATTTGTTGAGAACATCATCCTTTTAGTCATTTGTTGAGAACATCACCCATGGACTCATTTGTTAAGAGAACCTCCTCCACTTACAAATATTTGTTGAAAACAACATTGACATTGACCCATTTACCATCATTTGCGGAGGACATCACCCACTTAGTCACTTGTAAATAACATCAGCCTTTTAGTCATTTCATGAGATCAGACAGGCGTGCGATGTTATGGCGAACGGTTGAACGCGTTCGCGCGGAGGTTACGCAAACTCAAATTGAGGCGACCTCTCGTAGGTCCTTAACCCTTACTAGTCAGTCGCCTCAGCTCGATATTTGTGTAACCCCCGCCTGAAGAACTTGTGACAATTACTGGTCGAGTTGAAGCAAGTGTTTCGATCGCTCAGGCACAGGTAATCCGGTTAAATCATGTTCACATTAATCTCAACGGTGATATAAGGATGAAAACTCGCCTACAGCGAAATTTGTTCACATGGACGCAAAAATAGGCACTGCGCATGTTCCGTATAGCTGGAGTTGTTTCCTCCTCCTCCGATTGAAGAGTCTCACATGGACGAATCTAAAATCCATAATGAGGGTAAAACGTTGTGAAAGAAAATAGTTGTTACAGTAAGTTGAAATATATTTTTGATAGAAACTGGTGAGAATTATGATGAAATCGAATCATAAAATCGTAACTACGTGCAAAGTCCTAGTAATTAACTTCGAAGGAACAACGTTTGGCAATGATCTCCATTGAATGAAAGTCTTAGAACAGCCATCTTTCACCCCCATGGTGTGTTGCTGTTCGTCATAGGCCCTATTCTGGCCTTAGCAACCGACATCATCCCATTTTCATGAATTCGTTCAATGAAGTGCACGAGTGATTTTGATTAACGTTGATTCAGATACAAACAATATTAATCGCGATCTGAATATTTCCGTTCTCGCTATGGCAGAGAAAAAGGCGAAACCATTATGTCGGATACTTTCAAGAAGTGACCATTCGCTGAACACTTTAAATATACCGTAAGAAGGGACGGCAAAGTGAACGAGGTGAAATGTATTCCGTGTGGCACTAAATGGGTCGAAATTAGAGTGAAGGCCACGAGGAGGAAACTAAATCAAACACTGTGCTGATCAATCTTGAATTTTATTACGAAAACTTTTAATAAATATAATGCTGTTAACTTCTTTTAATTGTTGTTCTTTGGTGGTAGCTTACCATAGGTTACTATGGGTTGCCTTAATTTCTTTGTTGCGTAACCCATTTTGGATGGCAGGTTACCATGGGTTGCCTAATCTTCATGTTTGCGTAACCCACCTAGGGGTTACCATAAGCAAATTGGCGAGACCCACTGTGGGTTACCATAGAAAATATTACATCACACCCGTCAGACCAGGCGGTCATTTTTTTAGAACATCAGCTCTTAACAGTCATTTGTTGAGAACATCGCCCTTTCAGTCATTTGTTGAGAATGTCAGTCTTTTACAGTCATTGGTTGAGAACATCGCCCTTTACCGTCATTTGTTGAGACTGTCAGCCTTTCACAGTCATTTGTTGAGACATGTACCTACCTGGCCAACCATGGTTCCTATCCAGATACCAATAAAAATCGGATTCCTCTGTAATCCCTCGAAGACATTCCGTTGTCCATGAATTTTACGAGCATTAATCTCATTGAACAACGTCATCATGACAAAAGTATTGAAGATCATAGTAAAATGCTGCGTAGGTGGCGCATGCAATGCTTTTACGCCCCGCCCATCATCGATATCAAATATAGCAGCACCTGTGGTAAAGAATGAAAACACTTTGGAATTAGAATGTGAATTTTATGAATTTTTTGTGAAGTGCTAAGATTCAGAAAATGACCAAAATGGGGGGGAAAAAAATTTATAATGCACATCTACAAGCTACTAAACAGCTTCCTTGTAACTTTTGAAAGTGTCTGAAATTTTATAAGTGATTCATATATTCCCATATATGTCTTTAGGTCTGTTTTTATGGATAACAGCTTTTCTACATGAATCCGAGCAATGTTTCTTGGAACATAATTAAACAAAATTTGTGGATTACACTGCCCTGGAGTATATACGATTCAATAGTTACAAGGACACATCCTGATTTCGGATTAATTTTGAAGTGATCATATAATCAGAGGAGATTAAATCTGACAGCACAGTCAGCCTTCAATCTGACCACAAAACCTGAACTTGAAGGCTGATGTAATCAAACTGTTTTATTACCTGCAAATAGTAGTGTAAATATGACAGCCATTTGATAGATCGAATGACCTAGAATATTCTTCATCATGGTGCGTGAGATGAGCGGCTTGGTGCGTCCGTACGGCTTACGCTGCAGTAATTCCTCTCCAGGTAGTTCAGTGGCGAGTGCGAGAGAGGCCAGTGTATCCATAATCAAGTTCACCCACAACATCTGTATAGCTTTTAAAGGGCTGTCCTGTAATGGTAATGTAATGCCAAAACTATAAGCTCTATCTCGGGCCATCATAACAAGTGATTTGGGGCTTTAATTTTGGTGCTGAGGTTACTCATGCCATTCATCTCCATTGAGATCATGTTAACTACAGGTGTGGTGCTAGTTTGGTAAGCTTTATCATGATATTCCTTCGAAGGTCAAATGATCGACCCGGATTCAAGGTCATTTATCTCCAATAACCAGAAGACGTATTTATTCTTTAGCCACAACAAGTACAAATTTCAAGCCTCTTCCCGGATTGGTAAAACGATATTGAGTGAATCACAGAGAAAAATATCAGCTCCCCAGAGCCTTGCTGATCATCACAGAGTGGCCATAAACCACTCACTTCAATAACACAGGCGCCAAGGAATGCGACGATAACTGCAACCACGTTAACAGTCAACTGGAACTGGAGAAACTTTGCGATGCTGTCGTAAACGTTGCGGCCCCACATGACGGCCTTTACGATGCTCGTAAAATTGTCATCCGTGAGGATAATGTCTGAAGCTTCCTTGGCTACATCTGTTCCTGAAATACCCTGAAAAGTATAAAGGCACAGAGAATTAGGTTAGTGGTCTAGGCTGAATTAGATGAAACTGAGTGGAAGATGAGGCGGCTTGCGGACTAATTATTGCAGTCCCTTGAATAAATTCTTCATGGGCCTGAAACAGGAGTAACCTGAACAATTGGAATACAAATTTATACGGTTTAGGCCATAAAAATATAATTAAATATATGTTTCTGATGGACTAATGGTGCAGACCGGTGGTTTTAATTTTAAATTATTCTTTGCTTCTCTGAAGTCTTGGAATAAATAAGCACAAAATATATCTGGATCCTGTATGAAATGTCATTGCTGAGAAAATTATTGGCGCATTTAGGATTGATGAAATGTAGCGGCTACCCCGTGTTTTCGTATGTTGTCTTTCATTTTCACCCTGCAAGACATAAATTAACTCCCCTTAAACAGTGTTCAAAGAACGTAATGTGGTCCATCGTGGTGTCACTATACTGAGGTGCCAGTCCGCACATGTTCATGTGGGATAGACAGAATCTGACATACCATAGCAAAGCCGACATCAGCCTTCTTCAGAGCAGGACCATCATTGGTACCATCTCCAGTAACAGCCACGACTTCACGGTTGGAGTGAAGTTTGCTGTCGATGATGCCCTTGACCAGCGTGTACTTATCCTGGGGCGAGGAGCGGGCCAGCACCTTCAGATCGGGCCAGACTTTGTCCAGTAGTTCTTGGGAGACCTGTAAAAGTATACAGATCATCATCAGATGATGCACAACGAATGAATGACTGAATATGATTTGACATCCTCCAATAATATTTTAGTCCTATCACAACATTCCGTCCAATTTCTTTTCACACCTGGGACACCATGAGTGAGGTCCTATTCCTTTCAACACCAGGGAAAAACACAGGTGCCCCAGTTAGTCACCTCTTCAGGGATTCATTCAAGTCAGTTCTACGTACCGAATTTCGGTTCGTAGATGGAGTTTAAAAACTCAATTTTTCAGTTCAAAACTGATTTTTCACCAAAATATTTATACTAAATTTGTGTGTTGGAAACTGAATTTTCAAGCTTTGAAAATTCGCAATTTCAATACCCAGTTGTCGGGAAATCATCTGGTAAAACTCAAATGAACGCCATGGTTGCGGTAGCAAATATGAATCTGTAGGCAGCAACAACAATGTCAAATGTAAACTCCATCAGCTGTTCTGAATTTACCTCGGACGACTTAATCTGTTAACGGGATATATTCATTCGAGACTGGTTCGTCCGAGGTAATTTTAGTTACATCGTATATTTCCGTGGAAGAATCCTGAATACTTACAAAATGTATTTTCACTGTACAGTCGCCATTTTTGTTTGGTTTTGATTTTGTTTCTTCGAACGGAGGGAGATACAAGCGATAATATACACACGTTGTGACGTGTCTTCGTCGAATGCCAATCGCAAGTATTTCTTTGTGTATTCTGTGTGGTCTGTCTTGAGAAAATAGTAATACTGTATCATTTTCACTTTTGCCTGATCAAACGAAAGTTGACACAAACGTACAGCGTGCGTTTTGAGACTCATGACAAGGGAGTGAACTCTTCCTGTGACGACGGTCGCTTGCAAGCGTTTTTGAAGTGTTTCGTTGTTGTTTTTCTCCTTTTTTTTTGTTAACAATATTCTATCAAAACAATATCATCATCAAGACTCCTATTATACAATCATCGTGTAACTATTTTATAAACCAGTATGATTTTGTTTTTTATCGTTTCTTTCTGACAACCTAATGATGGAAATGTGTATATAAACGCAATCAACCACACAAAATGGTTTTAATTACACGAAAGGTTAACAAGAGCCCAAGGGGCTTCAATATACGCCCGTATATCTGGAATTATATTGGTCCAAATTTCAAGTTTGTTTAATAGCCTTGATTCCAATTGGTAGCTAGCACACCAGAGATGGTAGCTAGCACACCAGAGAAAGGTCTACAATTTTGTGCTTCTGAGAATGTAACATATCACATCTTATACTTGATTCAGTTTTGGGTGACTGTGACCTTGACCTTTGATCGATTGATGTATGGCTCCTCTTTGCCATGCGAGTAAGGTATACTTAAAGTTTGGTACCAATCCATACCTTGAAACTAGAGTTATCGCATGGACAACAAATGTTAATGGATGAATGGATAGAACGCAACATCGCATTGCATGACCTCGTCTTCGACAGGCATACGAAAATGTGACTTGTAATGAATTCCTGATTTTGGGGTCACAGTGACATTGACCTTTGACCTTGACCTAAATTTTGGTACAGGACACATCGTCTTCCCTCAATGTATCAATGGACACAAAAAAAATCATGATTTTTATAAATCTCATGATTTTGGGGGTCACAGTGACCTTGACGTTCGGCCTTGATCTACATGTCCCCCTAATGTATCCACTGACAAAAAAAAAATACCTTTCAAAGATTTCTTGATTCTGAAGTCACAGTGACCTTGACTATTGACCTTGACCTAAATTTTGGTACATGATAAACCGTCTCCCCATAATTTCTCAATGGACACAAAAATCATGATTTTTAACAATTTCACAATTTTGGGGTCACAGTGACCTTGACCTTTGACCTTGACCCACAGGTTGGTATGTGACACATCGTGTCCCCCTAATGTATCTACTGACACAACAAATGTTATTTGTAATAATTTCCTGATTTTGGGGTCAGTGACCTTTGACCTTGACCTTTTTTTTTTTGGTATGCGACACTTCATTTCCCCCTATTGAATCCACTCATACAAAAATTAATAGTAATTTTTATTGATTTCCTGATTTTTAGGTCACACTGCCCTTTGACCTTGATTCTGGGGTCACAGTGACCTTGACCTTTGACCTTGACCCACAGGTTGGTATGTGACACATCGTGTCCCCCTAATGTATCTACTGACACAACAAATGTTATTTGTAATAATTTCCTGATTTTGGGGTCAGTGACCTTTGACCTTGACCTATTTTTTTTGGTATGCGACACTTCATTTCCCCCTATTGAATCCACTCATAAAACATTAATAGTAATTTTTATTGATTTCCTGATTTTTAGGTCACACTGACCTTTGACCTTGATTCTGGGGTCACAGCGACCTTGATTATGGACCTGGATCTAAATTTCGGTACATGACGAAACGAATCCCCGTAATTTCTCAATGGACTAAAAAAATCTTGATTTTTAACAATTCCACGATTTTGGGGTCACAGTGACCTTGACCTTTGACCTTGACCTACATTTTGGTAGGTGACACATTGTGTCCCCCTAATGTATCTACTGGCACAAAAAAATGTTATTTTTAATAATTTCCTGATTTTGGGGTCACACTGACCTTTGACCTTGACCTATTTTTTGGTATGCGACACTTCATTTCCTCCTATTGAATCCACTCACAAAAAATTAGAAATTTTTAATGATTTCCTGATTTTTCAGTCACACTGACCTTTGACCTCTGACCTCGACCTACATTTGGTATGCAACACATCGTTCCCCCTAGGGCATCCACTCACCAAAAATTAGAACTGTAGATAGAAAACTGTCAACGATCAATGATTTCCTGATTTTAGGCAACAGTGACCTTTGACCTCTGACCTCGACCTTAATTTTGGTACGCGACACATCGTCTTCACCTAGCGTATCCAGTCACAAAAATTTGCAACTGTGGATAGAAAACGTTCATAGATGTAGACCGGAAACTTCAGTGATTTGCTGTTTTTTTAGGCCAGTGACCTTTGACCTCTGACCTCGACCTTCATTTTGGTACGCGACACATCGTCTCCCCATAGGGTATCCACTCACCAAAAATTAGAACTGTAGACAGAAAACTGTCCCAGATATAGACCGGACACGGCAGACGGACAGACGGACGGAAACCGCCATCACATAATACGTCCGCCTTTTGGCGGGCGTATAAAAAATACATGAATTGGTAACAGTAGACAAGGTTCATAGAAGGTGACATTTACCCTGGTTTGTAAAAAAAATTATATACTCAACTTTGTGGGGAAAAATCACCCTGGTTTGTAAAAAATTTATATACTCAACTTTAGGGGGGAAAAATGCCGATAAATTTTATTTTAACTCAATTTGACTGTAAAAAAACCTCAATTTTCCAGACTTCGGTTCGTAAAATTTGAACTTCTATGAATCCCTGCTCTTTGATGAGCTGTCTGAGGAGCTGAGGCCCTTTAGGTCAGACATTAACGATGCTCATGTTCTCACTCTTACTGATATGAAGGTACTCAACCTCAAAATAATTCCATGATGAAGATGGCCATGGTCTAGGAATATATTGTAGTCTCAACCCCCGAGAATTTACTCACAGACTGGTTTATAGTTTATACCTGAACTCTGGTCTATTGATACCTAACCAGTGATATAAATGAAACCTCACCAGTGGTCCAATTGAAACCTAACCAGTGTTATATTGAAGCCTAGCTCATGGTCTAAAAGCACCGAGCCCATGGTCTATTGGCACCTAGATCATGGTCTACTGAAACTTAACCAGTGGTATGTTAAAATATCATGACCCAGCTTACCTCCCCAGTTGTAGGATCTCGGATCTTTCTGTTGAATTCTTTGCCTTCAAGAACGATGAAGTCATCATTGGGTCGTAGAATGCCACACTTTGAGGCAATAGATCGTGCCGTGTTCACGTTGTCTCCCGTCACCATGCGGACTGTTATACCTGCATTCTGACACCGTTTGATGGCATTCGGCACCTGAAAATATCACCCATCATTGTTAGAGAGATCCTTGAAAAAACATGGGCCACCATTGTTAGAGGGTTCCCTGATAATGTCGGCCACCTATGTAATAAGGTCCCTTGTAAATATCAGACATGTTTGAAGGTTCCTTCAAATATCAGCCACAATGGACACTGGATACATCAGTCACCATTGTAAATGTTCCCCGAGAATATTAGCTACCATTGTCAGAGGATGTCTCTACCGCCATTGTCAGAGGATGTCTCTACCACCATTGTCAGAGGATGTCTCTACTACCATTGTCAGAGGATGTCTCTATCGCCATTGTCAGAGGATGTCTATCGCCATTGTCAGAGGATGTCTCTACAACCATTGTCAGAGGATGTCTCTACCGCCATTGTCAGAGGATGTCTCTACCGCCATTGTCAGAGGATGTCTCTATCGCCATTGTCAGAGGATGTCTCTACCACCATTGTCAGAGGATGTCTCTACCACCATTGTCAGAGGATGTCTCTACCGCCATTGTCAGAGGATGTCTCTACTACCATTGTCAGAGGATGTCTCTACCACCATTGTCAGAGGATGTCTCTACCACCATTGTCAGAGGATGTCTCTACCACCATTGTCAGAGGATGTCTCTGCACTCGACAGCATAACCATCAAACCATGCCAGGGCCGTATCCACAGCCAAATTACTTCCGGAAAACGTATGGACGCCCAAAATGAAATCTGCCCAAATAGCAAATATAACAAGAGCCAAGGGCTTCAATATACGCCGTATATCCGGAATTACATTGGTCCAAATTCTCAGGTTGTTTATTAGCCTTGACTCCAATTGGTAGCTAGTAATCCAGGGAAAGCTCTACGATTTTGTGCTTCTGAGAATGTAACAAATATCACAACTTATAATGAATGATAAACTAAAAGGGCTTAACTCTTGGTAACTAGTTGACCTTGAAACAAGAGCTGAAAGCTCATATATCCCACACCGAAATCGACAAGTCAAACACAAGAAAATAGTAGTTTTACTGAAAATGGGTTCCTTTCACGCGGGAGAATTGTTCATGAAAGAAGAAGAAAGTGATAAGTAAACCTTTGTTCTTGAATTAATAAACAGGTATGAAGTCCATAAAGGACCCCTCTCCCCATTAAATTAGTAAATGTATGGTTTTATTTCACAACGGTTTACTGATTGTAGCTGTTTCAAACCTGGGAGACAAGAACAAAGCCATATACATATCTGAATATTCCAACCTAACACATATAGTCAGCTAAACTTTGGGGAACTGTGACCTTGACCGCTGACAAATTGATCTCAAAATGTATGGCTCCTCTTTGCCATGCGAGTAAGGTATACTCCAAGTTTGGTACCATCCATACCTTGAAACTAGAGATATCGCATCGGCAACAAATGTTAATGGATGAATGGACAGAACGCAACATCGCACTACACAAACTCGTCTTCAACAGGCATATGAAAAATGTGACGTTTAATGATTTCCTGATTTTGGGGTCACAGTGACCTTGACCTTTGACCCACATTTTGGTATGTAACACATGTCCCTCTAATGTATCTACTGGCCGAAAAACCTTATTTTCAATGATTTGCCGATTTTGGGGTCACAGTGACCTTGACCTTTGACCTTGACCTACATTTTGGTGCACAAGACATCGTCTTCCCTCAATGGACACAAAAAATCAAGATTTTTATGAATTTTATGATTTTGGGTGTCAGTGACCTTGACGTTCAGCCTTCACCTACATTTTGATACGGGACACATCATGTCCCCCATATGTATCTACTGACACAAAACAGGAGATTGATCCAATCAAAACCCCTCGGCTTTCCCCAAGTGATTGAGACCCATGTGTAGTGTGAACTGGAGAAGAAATAGTTCTATGTGGGATGACCAAGAGGTCGGTAGTTGGTTACATTCAGGCATATAGGACAGAAATAGAAAAATTATATATCTGTAAAGGGGCATAACTCTGTAAAATATGGGCCGAGGGGAGCCACTTTCGATAGGCGTCTGACTTAGCACTCTGTAAAATAAGATCCGAGACAAATAAGCTGTACTGAACGCGGATCTGCAGATATTACTTGTACATTCAGCTACAGATAACAAAATCGAAGGTTATTACATCCGAAAGGAGCATAATTCCATAAGCCGAGGCGAGTTATCCTTTGTTGGCTTGTAGAATACAACAATATAAATAAGTTTCCAAAATATAGTAGCTATACCGAACACACTTCTGCACATATAGCTGGTTACATTCAGGCATATAGGACAGAAATAGAAATTAATATATCTGTAAAGGCAACCCTCACAATTCAGAAAATTATCCTCTGCTTTTTTTTTGCCGAGGAAAAATTACTTTGCATCGGCAAAAGTCATTTCACCTCGGCATTTTTTTTAAGAGAGATATTAGTGATATAGAGGCCAATCTGAAGGTAAAGAAATCATTTTATTACAGTGTCAAGCAAAAACTGGTGCTTTTACAGTTACTACTATCTCTCAGAGTTTGTTTGGATGATTGAACACTTCAAAAGTCCTACGTAGCAAACTAATCTGAGTCACTGTATGTGTCAGTCTGTGGATTAGCTGCATTACAAGACACCACAGAATCGCTCAATCCGTCACCACGTGTATGAATATCCCGCCCGAAAGTGAATGACCAATTAGTGGACCCCCTCTAGGAAGCATTGTTCTATAATTAGATTGGCCCGGGAAATTCCCCACAGCAATGTCACTGCATGCGCAGGGTGACTGTCGTGTCTCTCATCAATAAAACAATGCTGATTAGCCTATGTTGTTCTCAATAAAACAATGCTGATTAATCAATATATATATAGGCATAGTATATTGGTAGCATGAGGTAAGAACAACATCGATTAATCAGCATTGTTTTATTGAGAACAACACATCATGTTTTGTTGATTTGAGACACGGACCTGTACTGCATGTGAGAGCGTGATGCAATTTGGCGCCAGTAAATTCAGATTATGATCAGAATGATTTCATTTAGCAGGGTGTTATGTAATATTTTTCAAGGTAAACCAAGAAAGATATGTTGCAAAGTGCCACCGGTTAAAACTTTGTATCTGGAACGTATTTCTTTCACATAATAATTTTTACAGCATGTTGACCTCAATACGTGCTTCAAACAAAATTCTATGCAAGCCCCGGGCGATCTCAATCATGAAGTCTGGTGATCACGGGGGTGGAAAGACCGTCGCATGCAAATTACAAAATCATCATTCTTGGGTTTTGTATTCGAATGAACCGTTATCTTATTCTTATGTCATTGAAATATTGCCATCGTTTTCACGGGTATAAAATATTCATATCATCAAATAATATGAACTCGTGTTCAGCTCTGTTACACCTTTCACCCCTGTTGATTTTGTCGAGTGACTCAAGTGAGGTTATCCCGGGCAGTGTGGTTCGTGTCCAAGAACAATGAAAACCGTGGGGGAGATGGGTTGTAGTGAAGTTTCTCCGTAAATCAAATAGCATCTCGTTGGTATTTGTTCTCTTATTAACAGTAAGATAATCTTTATTCTTTTCACACTAATGTAATATTCTCATGGTTTCGGAAGAGAGTAAATATCTTTTTGCTTAAACAATGGGGAACAGTTAATTGTGTATGCGTGATCTTTCACCCCTGGAGTCAAACTCAGAATAGGACAGACCTGAGCCGCATGGCAAACTGATGTTACTGTAGAACTACACTGGGTTTAGAGAGTGGATTTACAGATAAACAACAACGGGTTTCCAAGTGTGAATAATACCGATGAACCTGTTGTCAAAACGAGACGTACAGGAATTTATACAAACAGTACATAAACAGTAACAATGATATTGTTCTGAGTTTTTGCTGTGCTATTTTATTCACTATTTGGACATCGTTGGTTGATTTTTCCCATTGTTCATTTTGCTTGACGGCGATCGCCTCGGCAGTGCTTTTTGCCGCGGCGTATCTCTAATGCTTCGGCAAATACGTCGGCAATTGCCGATTGCCGAGGTGAATTGTGCGGGCTGAAAGGGGCATAACTCCGTAAAATATGGGCCGAGGGGAGCCACTTTCGATAGGCGTCTGACTTAGGGCTGTTCCAGGAAAAATCCTATGAGGGGGGTGGGCGGCAAAAAATTTGAAGCCCTACCACCCATAGGAATATTATATTGCTGAACACTCCTATCCACAGGAATTTAACATTGGTTATAATGTATCCCGGTTAACTTTATCTGCTCATGAACTACTCGCTCATGACACTGTATCAAGTTCATGCCTGAAGGCGGTGCTCGATACATTGTACATCCAGAAATTTTGCCCAACGTATATACATTTAAAACGTAGTTTCATTGTTCGATGACGAAAACAGACAAGAATAAATATCTGTTTATAAATAAATATCAATTGAAATAAATAAAAGAAATATACAATAAGTCATCTGCAAAAGGGCGCCAAAATTCATTCTCCGTCGCATCTGTACACGCACACGATATGAATATAGAACAACAAAATAAACCTGTGTCGAGAACATACAGCGTCCCATTTTGGATGCATACGGAAAGGGAGAATACCCTATTTAGTTCCACATTTCACGGCGCACGATTCGTCACACTTGTGCATCTACAGCGCTGGCATTTAGAGTGTCGCGAAATTTTATACGGTGATATTTTACTATTTTTGCATCTTGGGAATCACATATGGTAATTCCAGTAAATAGTTTTAGCTGTAGGGAAACAATCGCCCATCGGAAATATAATACCCACACCACCTACAGGAAAATACGAAGCTGCGCATCAGAAAACCCCTCGGCTTTGGGCGCCAGCCATTCATAATGTATTCAATTTGAATCAAGACTTCAGGAACACCAAGCAGTCAAGTGACAAATATACAGATTATGAAAAATTTTGCAATTAGAAATGGCCTCCAAGGTTTCCGTCCAATCAGAGAAACCGGTATTCATTACATAAGTCTCTTGATGCATCGATGATGTATACCAAATTTTATATCGAGCATTTGAAAGTTATCAGAGAGAAAGAGATCATTAATGATTTCGAATAAATTAAAGATGGCTGCCCATCCTTCCCACCACTCAGAGGAACTGATGTGGTTATTCATTGCAAGTCTCTTGATACATGGATGCTGTATACCAAGTTTCATATAGAACACTGAAATGGTATCAAAGATATACATCATTACAGATTTTGCATAAATTAAAGATGGCCACCAAGGTTTCTGCCCAATCAGAACATGAGATTGATCTAATCAAAACCCCTCGGCTTTCCCCAAGTGATTGTGACTCATCTGTAGTGTGAATTGGGGAAGAGATAGTTCTATGTGAGATGATCAAGATATACCGGTAGTTGGTTACATTCAGGCATATAGGACAGAACTAGAAAAATTATATATCTGTAAAGGGGCATAACTCTGTAAAATATGGGTCAAGGGGAGCCACTTTCGATAGGCGTCTGACTTAGCACTCTGTAAAATAAGAACCAAGAGGAATAAGCTGTACCAAACACGGATCTGCAGATATAACTTGTACATTCAACTACAGATAACAAAATCAGAGATTATTACATCCGAAAGGGGCATAACTCCATAAGCCGAGGCGAGTAATCCTTTGTTGGCTTGTAGAATACAACAATATAAGTAAGTTTCCAAAATATAGTAGCTATACCGAACACAGTTCTGCAGATATAGTTGGGTACATTCAGGCATATAGGACAGAAATAGAAACTAATATATATGTAAAGGGGCAGAACTCTGTAAAATATGGGCCGAGGGAAGCCACTCTCAATAGGCGTCTGACTTAGCATTAGATAAATAAGTGTTGAAAATTTGGTGGTTGTATCTCAAGCTGTTTTGCCTAAAATGCGTTAACGGACGTACGGACGTACATGGCAACGACAATACCCCGAGGCCAAAATGGCCGAGGGGTAAAAACCAGAACTGTCATTTATCGTAAGTCTATTGATACATCGATGATGTATACCAAATTTTACATCGAGCACTTGAACGGTATCAAGAGATAGAGATCATTAATGATTTCGCATAAATTAAAGATGGCCGCCCATCCTTCCCGCCACTCAAAGGAACTGATGTGGTTACACATTGCAGGTCTCTTGATACATCGATGCTGTATACCAAGTTTCGTATAGAATACTTGAAAGGTATCAGAGATATATATCATTAAAGATTTTGCATAAATTAAAGATGGCCGCCAAGGTTTCCACCGAAGCAGGGAAACTGGTTTGGTCATTCCTTTGAAGTTTCTTGATGCATCGATGATCTATACCAAGTTTCACACTGAACAATGAAATGGTACCGGAGATACACAAGATTATTGGTTTCGCATAAATTAAATATGGCTGCCAGAGTTTCCAACCAATCGGGTTCAGATTCAATAGGGTTCTGGGTCATGAGCATATGCAGTGCAAGTTTGGTGTGCCTAGGGTAAGTCGTTCTAAAGATATCTTGGTAACGAGAAAGGTGTGACGGACAGACGGACGGACGTACATGACGACAATACCCGTCGGCCTCGGGGTAAAAACTCTTGCTGCCCACCCCCCCATTAGGATTTTTCCTGGAACAGCCCTTAGCACTAGATAAATAAGTGTTGAAAATTTGGCAGTTGTGTCCCAAGTGGTTTTGCCTAATATGCGGTAACGGACGGACGTACATGGCAATGACAATACCCCGAGGCCAAAATGGCAGAGGGGTAAAAAGGTAATTTTTAAAGATTTCTTGATTCCGGGGTCACAGTAACTTTGACTATTGACCTTGACCTAAATTTTGGTACATGACAAACCGTCTCCCCGTAATTTCTCAATGGACACAAAAAATCTTGATTTTTAACAATTTCACGATTTTGGGGTCACAGTGACCTTGACCTTCACCTACATTTGGGTATGTGACACATCGTGTCCCCCTAATGTATCCACTGACACAAAAAAATATTATTTTTAATAATTTCCTGATTTTGGGGTCAGTGACCTTTGACCTTGACCTCATTTTTGGTATGCGGCACTTCATTTCCCCCTATTGAATCCACTCACAAACAAGAGCCCAAGGGGCTTCAATATACGCCCGTATATCTCAGGGTACGAATTGTAAAATGTTAAGGGCAGCCATTACAAGGCCAATTTGGCCTTGCTGGCATCTAATTACCTAGAATTTGCAAAGGGGCACCAAGGCAAACAGGGAGGGCATACAAAACCATTGGCTTGTGCATGGCCTTGGGTGTATTTCGCGCCAGGGTGCGAATAACACCCAAGGCCATGCACAAGCCAATGGCTTTGTATGCCCTCCCTGTTTGCCTTGGTGCCCCTTTGCAAATTCTAGGTAATTAGATGCCAGCAAGGCCAAAGTGGCCTTGAAATGGCTGCCCTTAACATTTTATAATTCGTACCCTGATATCTTGAATTACATTGGTCTAAATTTCAAGTTTGTTTAATAGCCTTGATTCCAATTGCTAGCTAGCAATCCAGAGAAAGGTCTACAATTTTGTGCTTCTGAGAATATAACATATATCACAGCTTATATTGAATGATACACTAAAATGAGCTTAACTCTTGGTACATGTAACTAGTTGA
The DNA here is from genome assembly GCA_036873755.1 of Hanleya hanleyi. Lineage (NCBI taxonomy): Eukaryota > Metazoa > Mollusca > Polyplacophora > Lepidopleurida > Hanleyidae > Hanleya > Hanleya hanleyi. The sequence continues at coordinate 10,572 of JAVTVY010014180.1, read as the reverse complement.
CCTTGGAGCAATAGCCGAGAGCTCACATATCCCACACTGAAATCGACAATAGTCAACCACAAGAAAATAGTAGTTTTCCTGCAAATGGATTTCTTTCAAACGAGAAAGTTTTTAATGAAGGAAGAAGAAACTGATGAAGTAAACCTTTGTTCTTGAGTTAATAAACAGGTGTGAAGTTCATAAAGGACCCCTCTCCCCATTAAATTAGTAAATGTATGGTTTTTATTTCACAATAGTTTAACTAAATGTAGCTGTTTCAAACTCCACAAGACAAATGCCATATATATGTAGGGAAGAGAACTCTGAATATTCCAACCTAACACATATAGTCAGCTAAACTTGATTCAGTTTTGGGGTGACCTTGACCTTTGACAAATTGATGTATGGCTCCTCTTTGCCATGCGAGTAAGGTATACTCAAAGTTTGGTACCAATCCATACCTTGAAACTAGAGTTATCGCACGGACAACAAATGTTAATGGATGAATGGACAGAACGCAGCCAACATCAACATTGCATTACATGACCTCATCTTCGACAGGCATAGGAAAATGTGACTTTTAATGATTTCCTGATTTTGGGGTCACAGTGACCTTGAGCTTGACCTAAATATTGGTACATGACACATTGTCTTCCCTCAATGTATCAATGGACACCAAAAAAATCATGATTTTTATGACCTACATTTTGATACGTGACACATCATGTCCTCCTGATGTATCCAGACACAAAAAAAGTAATTTTCGAAGATTTCTTGATTCTGGAGTCACAGTGACATTGACCGTGACCTAAATTTTGGTACATGATAAACTGTCTCCCCGTAATTTCTCAATGGACACAAAAAACCATGATTTTTAACAATTTCAAGATTTTGGGGTCAGTGACCTTGACCTTTGATCTTGACCTACATTTTGGTATGTGACACATCGTGTCCCCCAAATGTATCTACTGACACTGACATGTTGTTTTTAAAATTTTCTGATTTGGGGGTCACAGTGACCTTTGACCTTGATCTAATTTTTGGTATGCGACACTTCATTTCCCCTATTGAATTCACTCACAAAGAATTGGTAATTTTTAATGCTTTCCTGATTTTTAGGTCGCACTGAGTTTTGACCTTGATTCTGGGGGCACAGTGATCTGGACTACTGACCCGGGTCTAAATTTTGGTACATGACAAAACGGCCACCCGTAATTTCTCAATGGACTAAAAAAATCATGATTTTTAACAATTTCATGATTTTGGGGTCACAGTGACCTTGACCTTTGGCCTTGACCTACATTTTGATATGTGACACATCATGTCCCCCTAATGTATCTACTGACACAAAGAAATGTTATTTTTAATAATTTCCTGATTTTGGGGATACAGTGACCTTTGACCTTCGACCTTGACCTATATTTTGTTATGCGACACTTCATTTCCCCCTAATGAATCCACTCATAAAAAATTAGAAATTTGTAATGAATTCCTGATTTTTCGGTCACACTGACCTTTGACCTCGACCTACATTTGGTAGGCAACATATCTTTTTCCCCTAGGGCATCCACTCATCAAAAATTAGAACTATAGATAGAAAACTGTCAATGATTCAAGATTTCCTGATTTTAGGCAACAGTGACCTTTGACCTCTGGCCGCGACCTCAATTTCGGTACGCGACACATCGTCTCCACCTAGCGTATCCACTCACAAAAAATTGCAACTGTGGATAGAAAACGTTCACAGATATAGACCGGACACGAACACTTCAGTGATTTCCCGTTTTTTAGGCCAGTGACCTTTGACCTCTGACCTCTAATGAATTCCTGATTTTTCGGTCACACTGACTTTTGACCTCTGACCTCGACCTACATTTGGTATGCAACATATCTTTTTCCCCTAGGGCATCCACTCATCAAAAATTAGAACTATAGATAGAAAACTGTCAATGATTCATGATTTCCTGATTTTAGGCAACAGTGACCTTTGACCTCTGGCCGCGACCTCAATTTTGGTACGCGACACATCGTCTCCCCATAGGGTATCCACTCACCAAAAATTAAAACTGTAAATAGAAAATAGCCCATTGGGCTTCAATACCCCTCGGCTATCAGTTATTGTCTACACCCAGCAATCATGCAATGTATAATATCATCAGTGTATTTTTAGAACTAGATTAACAAAAATCTGATCTAGTAGGGTTGACTGTAGTTCAGTTTTTACCAAGGCCTGAGGTTCTAGTAGAGCATGACCGAATTCTTAGCTCAAAATATACTCTTCTAAAAAGCTTATAATCAAATCAAGTACTTTTATCTTGGAAATATAGATCAAGGTCAGTCATCTTCAAAAATTTTCAAGTCAATTCTAACTTGATTGCATCGGGAACATGGATTCGGAGATCTTAGATTTAACATATAGAATTTGACATTTAAAAAATAGGTCAAGGTCAGTGATATTCTTCAATAGACTTCAGGTCCAGCCATAAGTGGTATAAATTTGGGCAATGTAGATATAATCTTTCATGAAATATTGTACTGAATAGAATCTGACCTGGATAAAATAGTTCAAGGTCAGTCATCTTCAGCACACCTTTGGAGCATCACCAGATGTACACATGTTATTAATTTGGAAAGCCTAGCTATATTCTTCATGTTATATCGTAATTTATTAATCAACTATCAATGATATGAATCCAATACAAAGAAATCGGCCTGCTTGATATGACCCAAAATCGGGCCAATATGAGGAAGGCGGGCCAATACGGAAAAGCAGGTCCAATACGGGAAAACAGGGCCAATATGGGCTGGGCCAATATGACTTTCAACATGGCGACGTTGAGGATGAACGATCCTCGATTCGCGATCTTCTCCGGATGATGTCACTGATTTCTCTGACTTTGAACGGATATTCAATGGCTTATGTGATAATATTTGATAGAGCTGTACGTGCCGATACACAAACCTTGAAATCAAGTGAGGTGAGTCATGCTGAAATAGACTATAGTGACGCGAGCGCGAAATCGACGTGCTAAGTACAAGCAGACGTCAAAACAGCAATCCAACATTTACAGCAGTGCACTGATGAACGAAGCGATAACTACAGTGATATTTTACAACAGAAAGATGTCAGACTTGCAGCTAGAAAAGTTATTCACATATGGATATAACCGATAGAAATTATGCGGTCAAAACACCTGTAAAATGATGTTGAAAACTAGGGTCTCCATAGCATAATATATCTTCGATCCTCAAATCGGGACTGTACCAAATTTACGCCAGATTATAAGGTTGTATTTTACTGCACCGTTCTTATCAAATAAAATTAGTATTTCATCTGCTTGTATCTTTTTGACTCCGTTTGATACGTTGAAGACCCACGCCCAGGTTGAAGATGATCGGCCTATTCACCGTCCCGATTGTCACCGTCGTTTCCGATATAGCTTACTGTAGAGGCTTTACTACGATAATGGCACTTCAAAAAGCACATAATAATAATCGTAGGAAATAAGCCTATTGTGAAGGAAGAAATACAGGGAGTCGCTGTACTAAAATATTCCTTAATGCATGTATTATAATCGATAAAAAAAAAATTGTAGGTGAGTTAATTAATAAAAATGCCATTAACCAAGTGTTTTCATATTGGCCTGGTTATAGGTCCTCGGTCAGCCGTATTGGCCCTCGGCCTGCGGCCTCGGGCCAATACGGCAGGCCTCGGACCTATAACAAGGCCAATATGAAAACACTTGGTTAATAACATAATAAAACAGTATATGACCTTGAAAAAATAGGTCAAAGTCAGTCAACTGGGATAGGCTTCTAGTCAATCACCAGTTGCATAAGCAATATGAATTTGGGAGTCCCCAGCAAATACTAAAATTTGACCTTGATAAAATAGGTCAAGGTCAGTCATCTTCAGTACATGTCTGGACCTTTGCCAGATGTATACAAATAGTATTAATTTGGAAAGCCTAGATATATTTCTTCATGGCAGACCATAATAAACCCTTGAAAAAATAGGTCAAGGTCAGTCAACTGGGATAGGCTTCTAGTCAATCACCAGTTGCATAAGTAATATGAATTTGGAGACCCCAGTTTCCATCCTTCATAAAATAAAGCAAATATTAAATTTCACCTTGATAAATACGCCAAGGTCAGTCATCTTCAGTACACCTCTGGACCTTCGCCAGATGTATACATAATATTAATTTGGGAAGCCCAGATATATTTCTTTATGTTAGACCATAATAAACAGTATATGACCTTGGAAAAAATAGGTCAAGGTCAGTCAACTTGGATGGACTTCTAGTCAATCACCAGTTACATAAGTAATATGAATTTGGAGGGCATAGCTTCAATCCTTCAAAAAACATGCCAAATACTATAATTTGACCTTGATAAAATAGGTCAAGGTCAGTAATCTTCAGTACACCTCTGGACCTTTGCCAGATGTATGCATAGCATTAATTTGGAAAGTCTAGCTTTATTTCTTCATGTTATATCATAATAAACAGTAAATGACCTATAAAAAATAGGTCAAGGTCAGTCAACTGGAATAAGCTTCTAGTCAATCACGAGTTGCATACATAATATGAATTTGGAGACCCTAGCTTTAATTCTTCCAAAAATATAGCAAATACTAGAATTTGACCTTGATAAAATAGGTCAAGGTCAGTCATTTTTAATAGGCTTCTGACCCTTCACCCAATACATATGTGGTATGAATTCACAATGCCTGGCTATAATTCTTCTTGAGATATCGTGTTCACAAGAAAGATGGACAGACAGACAGACAGACAGACGGACAGACGACGCTGATGACGACAATACCCTTCGGGCAAAATTTGCCCGAGGGGTAAAAACTGTTCCAGATATAGACCGGACACGACGGACAGACGGATGGAAACCGCCATCACATAATACGTCCGCCTTTTGGCGGGCGTATAAAAATTAGCAATTTTTAATGATTTCCTGATTTTTCGGTCACACTGACCTTTGACCTCGATTCTGGGGTCAGTGACCTTGACTATTGACCCGGATCTAAATTTTGGTACATGACAAAACGGCTTCCCGTAATTTCTCAATGGACTCAAAAAATCATGATTTGTAACAATTTCACAATTTTGGGGTCACAGTGACCTTGACCTACATTTTGGTAGGTGACACATCGTGTCCCCCTAATGTACCTACTGACACAAAAAAATGTTATTTTCAATAATAATTTTGGGGTCAGTGACCTTTGACCTTGACCTAATTTTTTGTATGCGACACTTCATTTTCCCCTATTGAATCCACTCATAAAAGATAGTGCCACGGCACTGTAGCGCTCATCTGGCTATAACTGGAGAAAGTGGCTGCGAGAAATTTTTACTGAAGAACTGCAATAGATGATTTTCTAACTTGTGTTGTCTCCCCTGAACAAAATGGCAACATAGTCGATTTCACAGGAGGTCAAGCTGCAAATTCATGATTGTAATTGGAGGTTATGGAATAAAGGCAATTATACCAAAATATAATGTGTGATTGTCAGTAAGCTGTATAAGCAATAACAAGAACCAATTTTTATTATGTGATTGCAGTCGTTCGTCCGTCTGTCCACTTTGTGTCCGGACAGTACATTGGACAGTTTTTAACCTACGATTCCAATATTTTGTGGGTATATGCACCAGGGGGAGACATGTCGAGTACGAAATATGTGCGACTGGGTTGTTACGATGGCAATGAGATGTAACAGGACATTTTTCCAATGAAAGTAATCTCTGGTGAGGTATGGCCTAACCAAGAGATACCCCCATCTGTCTGCGAAGATGTAAAAGATAGTGCCACGGCACTGTAGGTCATCTGTCTGTAACTGGAGAAAGTAGCTGTGAGAAATTTTTACTAAAGAACTGCAATAGATGAGTTTGTAACTTGTGTTGTCCCCCTGAACACTATAAAATGATCCATGCAGTTATTTCCTGAGATTTTATGATAAAGTTTCATGGGAAATTCAAGATGCGGCAATATTGGATTTTCGAAATGAACCAAAAAAAGGTATCTTGCACAACTGGACCACAAGGGGAACCTGTGTATCAACATCCATGCAGTAATATCCTAAGAATTTACGATAACAAAATTTCATGGGGAAATCCAAGATGGCCACATGGTGGCCATATTGGATTTTTCAATCAGACCATATATGGTATCCTGCACAGCTAGACCCCAAGGGCAACCTCTGTACCAAATTTGAGAAAGATCCATGCAGTAGTTCCTGAGAAATCACGATAACAATGTTTCATCTGGAAATCCAAGATGGCCGCCTGGTGGCCATATTGGATTTTTCAATCAGGCTACAAATTGTATCTTGCGCAACTAGACCCCAAGGGGAACCTCTGTACCAAATCTGAGAACTATCCATGCAGTAGTTCCTGAGAAATCGCGATAATGTTTCATCTGGAAATACAAGATGGCCGCCTGGTGGTCATATTGGATTTTTCAATCAGACCGCAAATTGTATCTCGCGCAACTAGACCCCAAGGGGAACCTGTATATCAAATTTGAGAAAGATCCATGCGGTTCTTCCTGATAAATCATGATAACGAAGTTTCATAGGGAAATCCAAGATGGCCGCCTGGTGGCCATATTGGATGTTCGAATCAGAGCAGAAAAGGTATCTTGCACAACTAGACCCCCAAGAGGAACCTGTGTACCAAATTTGAGAAAGATCCATGCAGTAGTTAACGAAAAATAATGATGACAAGATTTCACTGGCAAATTCAAGATGGCCGCCTGGTGGCCATATTGGATTTTTCAATCAGACCACAAATTGTATCTTGCACAACTAGACCCCAAGGGGAACCTCTGTACCAAATTTGAGAAAGATCCATGCAGTACTTCCTGAGAAATCGAGATAATGTTTCATTTCGAAATCCAAGATGGCCACCTGGTGGCCATATTGGCTTTCTGAATCAGACCACAAAAGCATCTTGCACAACTAGACACTAAGGGGAACCTGTGTATCAAATTTGAGAAAGATCCATGCCGTACTTCCTGATAAATCACAATAACGAAGTTTCATAGGGAAATCCAGGATGGCTGCCTGGTGGCCATATTGGATGTTCGAATCAGAGCAGAAAAGGTATCTTGCACAACTAGACCCCAAGGGGAACCTGTGTACCAAATTTGAGGAAGATCCACAAAGTAGTTCCTGAGAAATTGCAATAACAATGTTTCATGGGGAAATCCAAGATGGCCGCCTGGTGGCCATATTGGATTTGTGAATCAGACCACAACAGGTATCTTCACAACTAGACCCCAAGGGGAACCTGTGTACCAAATTTGAGAAAGATCTATGCAGTAGTTCCTGAGAAATCGCGATAACAATGTTTCAATGGCAAATTCAAGATGGCCGCCATGGCGGCCATATTTAAAATCGTATCGACACGGCATGAACAAATTCTGGTGTCCTCATTGGGGGGAACATGCATGCCAAGTTTCAGCTTAATCGGCCAAGCGGTTTCAGAGAAGAAGATGTTTACGCACGACGCACAACGGACGACGGACGACGGACAGTCAGGCCATGACATAAGCCCATCGGGCCTTCGGCCCAGATGAGCTAAAAATTAGAAATTTTCAATGATTTCCTGATTTTTCGGTCACACTGACCTTTGACCTCTGATCTCGACCTACATTCAGTATGCAACACATCGTTCCCCCCTAGGGCATCTAATCACCAAAAATTAGAACTGTAGATGGAGAACTGACGCTGATCAACGATTTCCTGATTTTAGGTAACAGTGACCTTTGACCTCTGACCTCAACCTTAATTTTGGTATGTGACACATCGTCTCCACCTAGCATATCCACTCACAATGAATTGCAACTGTGGATAGAAATAGTTCACAGATATAGGCCGGAAACGTACACTTCAGTGATTTCCGTTTTTTCAGGCCAGTGACCTTTGACCTCTGACATCGACCTTCATTTTGGTATGCGACACATCGTTTCCCTGTAGGGTATCCACTCACCAAAAATTGGAACTGTGGATAGAAAACTGTCCCAGATATAAACTGGACACGAGGGGAGGACAGACGGACGGAAACCGCCTTCACATAATACGTCCGCCTTTTGCCGGGCGAATAAAAATTAAGAAAACCGGGGTTTTTTTTGGTTAATAGAACTGATAAATTTGTCCCATTACCCTAGTTTTGTCCGAACCACGAAACACGTGTCAGATATACAGTAAACACTATGACAAATTGGAGAATGCCAAGTGAGCTGATGGGCAAATCCTGTGAGCTAAACACGAGTATAAGCGCTGCTGGAGTGAGCCCAATTTATTTCTACCGATCCTCTAACCCCTGAGTATATCCTGGTTGGTATCCCCAGGTTACTGTCCTTGCACAATTTGAGAATACGAGGTACCAGAGGTAAGAACACCCAGCCTCTGCCTTACGCAATCCAGTGCTTCACCGACTGAGCTTAAGGGGAATTCCCCCTGGCTACACGCTAGTACAAGAACTCATTACAGCATATACCTCTGGTCGGACAGGGTCCTCAATGCCGACCACACAGAGACAGGTCAAGCCTTTGATCACCATTTCCTCATTCTCCCAGTCTGGTTCAGTGTGGTAATGTGTCTCACTCTCCTTGGGATCACCTACAATATACAGTCAACAGTTTAACCACAAGAAAACTTATTGATGCAGATGCATCAATGCCGGCGGAAACGTTTGTAGCTTATAATCTGCGTATTACAAGCCGATTACATGTACGTGTGCAACTGGTGAATACAGGTCATGATGCATCATTATGGTTCAAAATACGTCGATTTGTTTGTTTCCATCTGGAAAGTGTGGGGTTAGCCGGAAGTTAAGTGCTTGCTGGCAAAATGTGCACATGAACCGCATGTCCAACTAGGACTTTGAAAGTAAGGTTCTCTGGCTGACGCATTAAGTCACTTTTATAGCCTGATGTAAGAGTTCGCGCTGTGGCATTATATGGGACCCATCATCAAGCCACTATTTCTTTGTTGGTGTGTGTTACTTAAGCCTAGATCGACTTTCTCTACACATCAATCCGATCCGTGTGTTTTACTGTTTCAAGTTTTTAGTAACTCGCAGTTCAATCTCAAACATTTTGCTGCAGACGTACAGGTGAATAACTTGATCATGTATGGTCATCGATTTGATCTCTCAACCATAATAAAATAGTACTAAAGGACATTTATTCGATGAATTCCTTATAACAGAATTAATATTAATGTGTTAACCACGAACGGGTGATACAATCCTGTTGTTTTACGATATGAAACTAGTTGGATCACTCCACCGCACGTCTGTGAATTATGGCTCGAGAAAACACCTGTTACTCGTCCAATATCAAGATGGCCGCTCCCATGTTTACTGAATTCAGATATCCGGCGGCGCTGCGCCGCCGGAAATTAATATAATGAGTGAGTGAGCGAGTGATTGAGTAGTAGGGTTCAACGTCATTTTCAACCTTGTTTCAGTCATATCACAACAGTGCCTACACGTGCCAGAACGCGCGAGTGCTCACAGTTCCTATTACCCTGGACACTGATCAGCTCAGCCAGTAGGACAAGTACGGTACCAGTGACCTTGCTCTAAATGCACCAGTCCAAATAGGATGTATCCCCATAACCCCCCCCCCTCCCACCCCTGCCTCCAGTGAGCGTAACCGCTCCCATCTCAGAAATATGGAGGGGAAGGGATTAAAGGTTGATTCACTCACATGGTGACGACCAGTTTGGTTGGGGGAGGAAGCCAGAGTACCCGGAGATAACCACCGCCTGTCGGCAAGTAATTAGCAACTCAGAAATATGGGTAGGTAGGTAGTAAAAGTGAATGAGTAGGATTTAATGTCATAGGTTGAATCGAATTGAATTAGGTTGAAAATCTTGATATCAAATGTAACAAATGTACAGCATATAGGTATAATTTGATCCCGGAATCACCACCAGGTAGGGTTAGGCCCAACAACCTTTTTTTTCGCCTAATGGGCAAGCGGTGTTCAGTCTTACCTTCAACAAATGTTTTATAAGCGATACAGATGGTTCTGAGGCCATCTCTGGCCATGGGCTCGATCACATTAGCCACTACGGACTCCTGCTCCTCAATGGAGAATGGGTGTGGACTGCCATCAGCAGCTAGGACAAAGTCACACCTATTAAAACAAGAGTACAACTTGTAACCGTCGCTGTTGCCACTATTCGCACTGCATTATACAGCGAACTAGTGAGTAATCAATGTAACATTTGGTTTTAACATGAAATACTGTTTTCTCAGAACTACAACAACCAGGACAAACAATCACTCAGTATCATTAAAAGACAGTGTGTGTTGCTCTTTCCCAATTGAACCATTCGCTGTCACTCATTTTCTATATTGACTCAAAAGAGGGTCAATAAATGTAATAATGTGACGCTGCTCAGCCAATGAAAACAGCTGTTGGATTGGCTGTTGGTTTACACTATGGCTGACAGCAGACCTGAGATAGAGGAGTACAAAGCAGTGTCGACTAGGTTATTTTCTAACTGCTTTCACCAACACAGGGTTTTTTTCAGACAGTTTTTCATCGGGGTAACCCCGATGAAAA